>JBAGKK010000501.1:583371-657885 GCA_037177015.1 Euceroptres primus | reverse complement strand
CTTCATTAAGAATATTACTAAGAATATGCCTGTAAGAATATAACACTCTTAATATTAGAATATCGTTTTTTCGGTGTGTCTTAATTTTAAAGCACACGTACTGGAAAATTCAGTTACGTGAATAACTTTAACTTCCAATACATGTAACTGAAAATTCAGTCCAGATGAGAGGCAGTGTCGTACCCGCGTTAAAAGTATTTTTTAACATGATCATCTGAATAAGGATGGTTTTAGTAGAGGATCTACTCTGCTGTGAGTATAAAGATTGAATAATTATTAAAGATTAAAGATTCAATTATTCCATATTTATTTCGTTAAAATTCTATTATCCCTTTTCAAATTAGGTTTCAAACACTGTTCACCCAAATTAATATCATTTAAGACTACAGAATTTTCTAAATTGCAATTATGCTTGCTTAGTGCAATAATTGAGAAAATATCACTGGTCAATTGCCATTTTGCTGCAGCGTGAACAGTAACTTTTCTAGATAATTTGTGCCCGCTGAATCCAAAAATGACTATCATTTTACTCAATCAGCTCTTGTTTACGATATATCGCAAAAAAAACTTTTTTCGCGATATGCAAAAATTCGTATACTTGTATTTTTATTTCTCCTGAAAAACATTAAACATTGATTATTTATATAGTAGCTATAAGTCCCAATGAAACAGAAAAACTATACATTTCACATATTTATGATAATAATTTTTTCAAAAATCATGTTTTTAATTGTCAAAGTTACAACAAATTAATTGCGCTGGCCGAAATTGGTAGTTACAGTCATTTTAACTTCTGGCTCGCGGTATGCAAAATGCTCGCGTATGGTTCGTAGATGAGTACTGTGAACAAGGTAATTATTATTAATATGTATATATTCAATATTTTATCGAAAGCAATCATGTTCACTTCTACTCATTACATTAAGTTAAGTAATGGCACATTAATTATTATATTTGTCACTATCGAAATAACAACTAATTACTCGCATCAAAAATCTCCAAGTGAATCACACAGTGAATTTACCAATGATAAATCCAAACTGTCTTATATATTTATTAATGATGACTTGATGTGATTGAATCATTGATAAATCACGGGAAAAAGTACATTGTACAGTTTACTCTTTAAATTGTAACGTGACCTTTCGTACATATTTTTCTTAGAATTTTGTAAATCTTACAAAGTCACACAGTTCACTTGACGGTGTACCTCGCAGAAGTTTCAATTTGAATTTGTCAGATTCACAAAATTCTAAAAAAAAAAATGCGTACGAAAGACCGCGTTATAATTTATCGTTTGCAAAGTACTTTTTTCCGTGATATTACGGTTATTATCAGAAATTCGAACCTAATCACACGGTTATTCTTCTCCATAAATACTAGTTTTTTTCTACAATACTTTTTTCTCGATGGTCCACTATTGTTGAAGTCTACAGTGAGACTGCCTACGTGCAAATTACTCCAAAAATTCACTGAAGAGAAGGTTCGCATTTGTTAAATGCTTTTTTCTATGAAAATAGTCATGTGCAATAACGTTTTATATGGAATTTTACTATTGCCATGTAGAAATCGTCATTTTTTAAAAATGATGAAAGTATGAAATAAAAGTATGAAATAAATACATGTTTATATCAATTACCTTGTTCACAGTACTAGTTCAGTCCAATTGTTGAAAAAAGAGGTGAAATCCCGTATTAACTCACGAGCGCATTTTTTTTTGCTTAATCGCTTCAGTTTGGGTCACTTATATACCATCTGGTTTTGCGACAAGAATTTCGGACCGGAACCCGGACATATTTTTTGAGAAAGGTGCCAAAAATCACATCTGCGTGGATTGTTGCTCTTCTATGGATTTCAGCGAAAAAAGGTAGAGAGAGAAAATAAAGTGGACAAAATTCTGAGAAATTTTGAAAAAATAATGTCCTAGCATTAATACTTTCCGAGATACAGCGTTTCGAAAAACCCTGTCTTTTCGATTTTTGCCCAAAAATCGCTACTTTTCAAAAAAACATCTAGAATTTGTAAAATGGATTGGCCTAGGCCAAAATAGTCTGCAGATGACTTAAAGAAAACGTAATTATCTTTAACTTAAGACAAAGAACAACCCTTTAAGTCCAATTGATCGCGAGCTTCGACCTCTCAAAGATGATACCTTTTGCCTGTTTTTATGCCCAAAAATCATGGGTTTCATTTTTGTGAACTAGAGCGTTCTCTAATAAATCTACGTTTATGCTGCTAGAGGATAACTAAAAGTACATAAAATTCCATGTAAACTGAAAAAAACAATCTTCATAAACTTCGGAGTTATGGATTTTTGAAACGTTGTGTTTTTTCATTGTTTTTCTCAAAAAATGGGAAACACATTTTCTTGATTATTTCTGCAATCCTGAAGTGAAGCGTACTGAAAAATGTAATTTCAGTCATATTTTGACTAATACAATAAAATATAATGCACTGAATGATTAATAATGATAAATTAAACCTTTCTTATGAATAAAGTAATAATTATTTTAATTAATTAATTTTTTTACAAAATAAATTTTCATTTTTTGCACATTTTTCTTTCTTTCTTTCGCAGAAATTAATTCAAAATGGTTTATTCCTCACTTTTCATGAGTAATGAAACATACTTATAAACAAATTAATGTTATTAAAAATTAAGTTTTCACTTTTTCAGCACTTATGACTACTTTTGTCTCCTAATAAAACTAATACAATAAAATATAATGCACTGAATGATTAAAAATGATCAATTAAACATTTCTTATAAATAAAGTAATAATTATTTTAATTTATTAATTTTTAGTAAAATAATTTTTCATTTTTTGCACACTTTTCATTCTCTTTTTCGCAGAAATTAATTCAAAATGGTTTATTCGCCACTTTTTATGTGCAATAAAACATGTTTATAAACAAATAAATGTTATTAAAAATTAAGTTTTCACTTTTTCAGCTCATACGACTACTTTTGTCTCCTAAATTAATTGAAAATAGGTAAATATTCATTATTTATGAGGAAAACAAAATATCATTTCTTAAGCAATAAATGTTAACACTGAGTCCCTTTTTTCATAATTATTCCATTGCTTTTAGAAGGAACGGAAGGTGCACAGTAAAAACCAATGCTTAAAATTATTACACCTTAAAATTAAATTAATTTAAATTCAGCAAAATTTGGCTGACTTTAAGGGAATTGTTCTGAATTTATAAGACCTCAATGGATGGATTCCAGAACTTTATTATTATCCATGGATAATAATAAGGTTCTAGACCTCAATGGATGGATTCCAAAACTTTATTATTATCCATGGATAATAATAAAGTTCTAGAATTCATCTATTGAGGTCTTATAAATTCAGAGCGAATTTATTTTATCTATTTATTTAATTCATTATTATTATTATCCATGGATAATAATAAAGTTCTGAAATTCACCCACTGAGGTCTTATAAATTCAGAACGATTTCTTTAAAATCAGACAAAATTTGCTGAATTTAAGTTAATTTAATTTTAAAGTGTAATAATTTTATGCATTCGTTTTTACAGTGCAACATCCGTTCCTTCTAAAAATAATGGAATAATTATGAAAAAAGGAACTCAGTGTTAACATTTATTGTTTAAAAAATAATATTTTGTTTTCCTTATAAATAATAAATGCTTACCTATTTTTAATTAATTTAGAAGACAGAGTGGTCGAGGCTGCTGAAAAAGCAAAAACTTAATTTTTAATAACATTTATTTGTTTATAAATATGTTTTATTACTCATGAAAAGTGACGAATAAACCATTTTGAAAATATTTCTATGAAAAAAAGAATGAAAAATGTGCAAAAAATGAAAAATTATTTGATTAAAAATCAATTAATTAAAATAATTATTACTTTATTTATAAGAAATGTTTAATTGATCATTTTTAATCATTCAGTGCATTATATTTTATTGCATTAGTTTTATTAGGAGACAAAAGTAGTCATAAGTGCTGAAAAAGTGAAAACTTAATTTTTAATAACATTTATTTGTTTATAAATATGTTTTAGTACTAATGAAAAGTGACGAATAAACCATCTTGAATTAATTTCTGCGAAGAAAAAAATGAATAATGTGCAAAAAATGAAAAATTATTTTGTAAAAAAATTAATTTATGTAAGCAATTATTACCTTATTTATAAGAAAGGTTTAATTGATCATTATTAATCATTCAGTGCATTATATTTTATTGTATTAGTCAAAACATGACTGAGATTACATTTTTCAGTACGTTTGACTCACAAGACAGAGAGGGTCAACTTTAAGAGGTCATAACTTTTGACCTATTTAAGTTAGAACAACGTTTTTTTAACTTCATAGAATTGAGTCCTCTTTCATTTATCCTTATGTAATTTTTACATCAGGATTGCAGAAATAATCAAGAAAACGTGTTTTCCATTTTTTGAGAAAAACAGTGAAAAAACGCAAAGTTTCATAAATTCATAACTCCGAAGTTTATGAAGATAGAACGTTGTTATTTTTTCAATTTACGTGGAATTTTATTTACTTTTAGTTATTCTCTAGCAGCATAAATGTAGATTTATTAGGGAACGCTCTGGTTCACAAAAATCAAACCCACGATTTTTGGTCATAAAAATAGGCACATTTTTTTCAAATTTCTCAAAATGTCAGCTTTCTTTCCTTTCCATACCTTTTTCGCTAAAATCCATAGGAGAGCAACAATCTACGCATATGTGATTTTTAGCACCTTTCTAAAAAATATGCCCGGGTTCCTGTCCAAAATTTTTGTCACAAAACCAGATGGTATATAAGTGACCCAAACTGAAGCGATTAAGCAAAGAAAAAATGCGCTCGTGAAGTAATACGGTGTAAAATAAGAATTTGCCTGAACTATACTTATCAATGGTTGGTGTTTTTGAGAAAAAATAAAAATACAAATTTTCAAATGTTTGCATATCGCGAAAAACGGTTTGTTTGTGGTATCTCGTAAACAAGACCTGATTGAGCAAAATGATAGTCATTTTTGGATTCAGAGGGCCCAAATCACCCTAGAAAAGTTACCGTCTACCCTGCAGGAAATAGAAAATTTGTTTTGTAGACCAGTGTATTCGATTAAAATGTTATCAATTGATGAAACGTCGATTTTAAAAAACGGTTTTAAGAAAAATTAAATTTGTTATCGTTGAAAGTAAGGTGTGGAGAAGAGATATGCTTAATAGAGCACATGGTGCTGCAACCCTAACATGCTCGACTATAAACAACGGTTGTAAACTCGGCGCCACGTAACCTCTGCCTCTGATAACGTTCTGCGACTCGGAAGCATATTATCTCTCATGCACAGCCCTCTACAGGCAATTTTGCAATGCATAACTTAATGTAAACACGTGTCTGTTGCATGTTAGCAAAAAGTCAACCACTTCTGAGTAAGTAATCGTGCTAGTCCATTTCATTACAATAATATAATGCAATGGACATTGAGTTATATCTGAAAAGTAAAATAATATGAGTGGGTTTCTCCAATAATATTTTTTCCCCCATTATAGAATTATATTTTCAAATTGAAATTTAAATTGAAATTGCTTTAAAAAATTGTACTGTTCTATTCTTTCATCTCAGGAAACTCGTTTCCTCAATTAGTTTTTAGAAATTCTTGAGATCTGTCATCAGTCCTGTTTATTTTTAGCCAAAGCCTTTCGAGTGAAGCAATAAGTTTAAATATGAACCCTCAATTACAAGAGTTTCTCGAACTTTTTCCATTATGTATGTATTCCCAGAGCGTGTTTGTCCTTCATGCTCTGATTGGTTCGACCACCTCAGGAAGAAGTATCACGTTTCGATTTATAGTAAAATGTCGCTATATCGAGTCGTTGATGTTACGTAGGTGCTGTTACATGCATTACTCAGTTCCAAGGTTAAGGTTGTTGTCGCGGTTTGCAGACATGATTTTACGACAGTATAGATGTCTGGAGATTTGAGATTAATATTGTAGTTGTGGTAATCAAATGATTTCTGATTTACAAATTAATATTGTAGTTGTGGTAATCAAATGATTTCTGATTTACAAATCCGGCAAATTGCAGTGAAAGATTTTTCTGACGAAATTTGCATACTTGTTCAGTTTTATCAGTTTCCTACTTTTATAATTAAGTCGATAATTAAAAACTTTTTTCTATTAATATCTTATTAGTATCTTATTAGTATCTTAATAATATCTTATTAGTATCTTATTAGTATCTTAATAATATCTTATTAGTATCTTATTAGTATTTTTTATTCTATTATTTAAAACAAGAGGCTGCGTTGTTTCAATTAATTTTCTTAACTACATTAAAAATCTCTGAACAATAAAAACCAGTGTTAACTTAATTTCAAGTTTCATATCTTATCAAGTGAAAATGAACTTTCTAGTGAAATAAATTGACAGACAAGAAAGTGTGAAATGCAAAATTAAAGTAAGATGCGTTTTAACAAAACATTGAATAAACAAATAAAACGAAAAATGAGAATTAAATGTAGTTTAAGAGTTTCAAATTGTATTGAAATTATTCTTGAACTTGAATTGAGTTTCTGTCCTAAAATAAACTTTATGATAGGAAAAGATGAAGAATATTTCATTTCAGTCAATTTAATTTCTCTCGAGACTTTATTCAAATTTTGAAGAGGCAAAATATCGTTTGAAAATTTACTCGACTACCGAAGTGCGAATTCAATAACCGACTCGATTTCTCAACTCGAACCAACCCTGCCTGTCCAGTTTCTCTCACTTGCAGTAACACCTGTAACTTCTCACACTGATTTTTTCATTACCCGTTTTATCCACTTCAAAAATTTGATCAACCGAAATAAACTTTAGAGCTTTCACAAAGCATTTTTCAAAGAGTTTAATTGCAATTTAACTTTAGATTTGTTTCAAAGGAACTACATTCTAAAACAAAAGATGCGAAGAGGTATTTTGATCACATTGAAAAGATTTAATTGGATAATTGATTTTCTATAGAAAACTAAAACCATGGGTTAAAAAAACTGACATCAAAAAATTCCTGCTTGCCTTCAAGAAATTTCCATAAATGGAATAAAGAAAACAGAGAATTTTACTCCACAAATGGAACTTTAGCGTATAAATTCTACTCTGAAATTGCAAGTGAACTGAACGCAATTTTCTTTTCGTTTTTTCCAAAGAAAGCTCTTTGAATCTCGTTCTGAATAAACAGAAGACGACATACTCCATTTATGAGTGGCGTATTCGTCGTATACTATTCCTGCCGGCATAGCATAAGTTGACGTTGCCCTGGTCTTCTCTCCCTTTACGTCGACGTAAACGCAAACGTGTAGCTTTTGGCGTCGCGACGCCTCAGTCCTACTCCGCCGTTCGCACGCATATCGTGCTCGAAGTGTGATGCTCTAATTTCGATTGTTCGAAAGTTACGGCGACAGGAAGAAAGGGTCAAGAAACATTGATAAAAAAAAGTGAAAGTGGCCATGGTGGAAAAAAGTGAGTGATTTTAGGAAATACTTCCAGGAATATTTATTCAGATTTCAACCTGAAGTCTTCGTCCAACAGGTTGTAAAGAATCACCCTCGTCAAAATGGAAGTACTTCGATCTAATAATATTTAAATTATTAGATATTGGTTTAGTCTTATTTTATACAAACCTAATTTCATTTTTTCAAAATATTTCACTTGCGAGTCTTTTTTTTTGTTTTCATTAATGATCTGTTTTTAGTTTTTGTAGAAATGAATCTTTTTATACGAATCGAACTTTTTTTACATGTGTAAATGTAATTTTTACCGTTGTGAGTAAAGTTTGGAATATTTTTGAATTTGAAATCCAGTAATTGGTGTTTTTGTAAAAAGTCAAAAGGGTTTTTCCGTTATGTAAGCGGCTCACGTTACCGTTTCGTAAACGACGAGACGACTGCGAGTTCTTAGCAGGAAGTATCGCATTTGCTATTTTCGTGAACACCTTTACGTTTTCCGCTTGTGAATTTTCGACTGGTCGCGAAAGATTTTGTTATTTTGCTTCGTTCTCTAAATATTGACCCTCATAACAAGTGGCTCGTCACAGCTCAGCTTCTAGTTATTGAAAGCAGGATCAGAATTCAATTTTCTCTTGGACTTGTAGAGCAAACTTTACATCCACGAAAGCAATGTTTTTGTAAATAAAGAAATATTTCAGTGAGTAAATAAATATTTCACTTAGTAAAGAAATTTTTCAGAAAGTTAAGAAATATTTGAGTAAATAAAGAAATATTTGAGCAAATAAAGAAATATTTGAGTAAATAAGGAAATATTCCACTGAATAAAAAATCTCCAATAGGAATAAAATTATTCATTAAAAATATATCAAGATCTATTTTCTTATTCAACGAATCTTTTTAAAGTAGAATCTTTTTAAGAATCTTTTTAAGTAGAGTAAAAACAATTGTCCAATAAAATTATAAACAGTATTTTCCATACTTTTCATCCAATTTTTATTCTAAAGAATATTTGTTTTTAATTTTTTATTAGGAATTTTTTTTATTAAATAGTAAAATTATATTTATACTACTTATACTATTTACTAAAGTAAAATAGTAAAATTCTGCAAAAATAAGAATAAATTAGTTTCTTCATATTCATCAGAAATCGTCGCATGATTTCCATGTATAAATTTTTTTTATTCAATAACGTGAAAAACATCAAACACAAAACACAAAACTATATTCTGAATAAAAATGCTGTCGACATATTTTTCACTGAATAGAGAGAATTTGAAAGGATAAAAGGCTATAAATAGTCCCTTGGAGAAATGAGATACATTGATGTTAGTACATAAAAATGTACGATCTTGATATTTAAAAAATGATTTCCCATCAGTTTAAATTGTTTTTAAATTCCAGAAAAGCTTTCCTATTTAAAAAAAATCAGAGAAAGATTTTCAATTTAAAAAAATGTTAGATCAAAAATTGTAAGAGATGATATTTATTATATTGTTTGTAAATTGAGGAGTATTTGAGGTATTTAAATGCAAGGCCACATAAAAAAGAGATTATCAATGGTGTGTAGGCAACACTCCTTTCTTAACCTTCGTCTCTTATTCCACTTGTCTTTCTTTTCCGTCTGCTTCTTATTTTTCTCGTCACCCTGAGAGCCTCAGACACTCATCAGTCGTGCTTCTATATTAATGAACCGCTAAGACTGCCTACTCCAATGTAGGAAAGTCTTTGAGACTCACCTCAGTCATGAAAAGTCGATAAACTTCTTCTTTCTTTGCAATTTCTCTCTCCTCCAAGGAGATCTAATCTACCAAGATATACCAACATTTTTCCACATTCTCGAAAAAAAGGAATTTGAATGGCATTTGAAAGCCAAATTCTACCCTGTCAAGTGTTTTAAAATACTTTTAAAGTTTCAAAACTCCAATAAAAAAACTTAAAAAATTAAAAATTTTTGTAAAATACATGTATAGCAATAAATTAGGTACTGTTTGAAAATACACATACACCAATTAATATGAAACTATTTTCTATAATAAATAATTAAAGCATTCATAACTGAATGACAATATTCTCCTAATTTAAGATTTTTTAATTGAGAATTAATTACAAAACTAGACAATCAGAAATCAAAACTTCTTCAACGAGTGAAAGAATTTAAAACCTTCTGTTTGATGCTTTTCCAGAAAGTGTCATGTTTGCCCCGACGTTCAAAGCTTCATCGGCGAAGCCAGGTAAATCGAGTGTGAAAATCGATGGTTCCTTTTTAATTGTGTCGTTTTTTTAAGGAAAAAAAATTCATTCTTTTTACAGTCGATTCTAAAACCTGAATCACTTTGTTTTGTTAAGTGAGAGAAATGTTTTTTTAAATAAAAAATTGTTGTTCGACAACCTTACTTCTTAATTATGTAATATTATATTATATAGTCTATGACTTTTATTGCATAGTATAGTTTAAATTATATTGCATAGTATAGTTTAAATTAATTAATTGTTATCTTTATGAACGAAATATTTCTCTCACTAAACTACATATGTTTATTCGTTTCTAAAGAAAGTTTGTTTATACTAACAATAACCCAAAATCAAAAAGTGTTTAGCATGACTGTATTTGTGTCAGTTTTTGGCTTTTTGCAAACTAATTTATCTCTCTGATTTGAAATAGAATTCCTCTCGTCGAAAAATTAACTTTTGATACAAAAATTTAGAGTGAGATGTTTCAATCAATTCATCTGTAATAAAATTAAAAGCTTCATTTAAAAACAAATAATAGTTTTAATTTAATTTAAAAGCTGCATTCGGGATCGAAATCGAATTAAACTTTAATGAATGAAATAGCTTTCTCCATAGTAAATGTATTAATAAATTCTCTGAATTCCCACGATATGCTGTATAAAATGTTTAATTGAAAAATAGCAGAACGGCTTTTAACTTAATTGAAACAATGCACTCAAGTGAATTGATACTCGAAAAACAATTGTTCATTGAGCATTATGACTGCTGAAAATAGGGCTAGTGTCGTGTGCAAAAGCTGTGCTCTAGAAAAGCTCTATATTGTCTAAAGGAGTTTATGAGCCCAGACCAATTGCAATTATGCGAGTCGCTAATATTCTAAATTTACACGTATCTAGAAACGGGACACCCTTGATTTCCTGTTGTCGCAAGGGGCACGTGTGGCGGATACTATAAATCCGACTACAAACTAATCTCAAAAGACAAGATAATTTACGAAATTCTCCTTCCTCTTTCTTCAATTTTATTCGCTCTACAGAAAAAAAAATAGTTAGAAATTATCTTATATTATTATAATTTATTTTTATACTTAGAAAAAAGTACCAAAATTTTACTTTCTAAATTGTCGTTTATTTTTTATTCATCGCACAATTAAAATATTTTCAGTATTCAACTTTAATTTTTAATTCACAGTATTTACTATTAATAATAAATTAATATTAATGACAAATTAATGTTTTCTCTATGAAGAAATAAATATTAGGGTGGATTTAAAACCAAAATTTTGAAAATCGGAAATGGAACTATGTGGAAAAGTAGTGTATTAGGACCCTGCAAAAGTATAACTAATTTGGATTCGATCGATAAACGCCTTGGTTTTGTGCATTAACAAAATATGTTTGAAAAATTCTTATTTTCTTAATTTTGATATTTTCGTGGGTGTCAATTTTTGTAGTAGTAAAATTTAGTAGTAAACGTCAATTTTTTTTTACATTTCTGGAGGCCTCAAACAACTTCCCAAATTTTTACAGATTTTTATTTGCAGCCCCATCAGAGATTATTAATTTTTAGTAGACCCCTGTTTTCAAAAAATAATTTTAAATCCTAAAGAAACGTAGAGAGAATTTTTTCAGGTATCTAGAACGTTTCTACTATTGAAAATACAATAGAAGAAAATTTGATTTGTCTAGGAAATCGTAAGTGTAAGTATAGTAAATATTTTAAAAACTGTGTTTTTGATTTTCTTAAATTATTCTTTTTCAACTGAGGTTAAATATTATTTTTAACATCTGAGGGTGTTTTGGTGATAAAAAATACTTTTAAAAAACACACAAAAATGACTTCTTGGAAAACATGCTGTCTCTGTTTTTGATTCCATGAACTTATCAATTTTTTTCTAGAGTATTTTTATCAATAAAATTAAAAATGAAAAAAACACAAAAATAAATTTATCAATTATCATTTCTTTCTGGAGTATTTTTATCACTAGAACACCCTCAGATGTTAAAAATGATATTTAAAGTCTGTTGAAAGAAAATAATTTAAAAAATCAAAAACTCGGTTTTTAAAAAAATCAAATTATTTACATTTATTATTTCTTAGACTAATCAAATTTTTTCTATCGTATTTTTACCGGTAAAAACGTTCTAGATACCTTAAGAAATCCTTTCTACATTCCTGTAGATTTTAAAATTATTTTTTGGAAACAGAGGTCTACTAAACATTAATAATCTCTGATTGCTTGAGTTTCAATTTTTTTTACATCCCTAGAAGTCAAAACAGTCTTTTCCCAATCTTTGACGGACTTTAATAAATTATTTTCCAACAGATAATAATTTTACACCTGTGTCAATAGGAGAAGAATTTTTTCGGCTGCTTGAAAACTTTCTAATGACAAAAATGCACTAGGCAAAAAATGATCAAGACCCAAGAATTGAAATTAGAAATGCAGCGAATTTTTAAAACTTTGATTTTGATATAATGGAATTAACTTTCACATTTGTGGATTAAAACTTTTCCTGAGAATGTGAAGACTTTTTTTAGCATAGAAATATACTAGAAAAGAAATTGACAAGATCCAGGAATCGAAATTCGGATTACAGCTTTTCAAAATTCGAAGTTTGGTATTTAATAGAATTAATTTTTTTTACTTGTGGTTTTAAAATTTTTTCAAGCATGTGTAGAATTTTTAAGAATATATTTATGTCCGAAAAAATTTTAAAATCATTAGTGGAAAAAATGATTCTAATAAATATCAAACTCCGAATTTTGAAAATTTGCTGTAATACCAATTTCGATTCCTGGACCTTGAAGATTTTTTTCTAGTGTATTTGTATGCTAAACAAGCCCTCATATGCTCAGAAAAAATTTTAAACAACGAATGATAAAGATAATTTTATTAAATATCAAAATCAGAATTTTAAAAATTCGCTGTATTTCCAATTTCGATTACTGGTTTTTGGTGACTTTTTTCCTAGTGCATTTTTGTCACCGAAAAGTTTTCAAGTACTCAAAAAAATTCTTCTCCTATTTACACAGGTGTTAAGAATTTTTCCCCAAAATAGGGGTTAATTAAATTGGAATTATCTCTTAGAAAATAATTTATTAAAATCCCCCAAAAATTGTAAAGACTTTTTTTATCAAATTTTTGTGTTTTTTTTTAATTTTAATTTTAGTGATAAAAATACTGTAGAAAAAAATTGATAAGTTCATGGAATCAAAAAAAAAGAGGCAGCATGTTTTTCAAGAAGTCATTTTTGTATTTTTTTAGAGTATCTTTTATCACTAAACCACCCTCAGATGTTAAACAAAATTTTTTAAATATTATCGTAAAATATTTACGACTACACAACTTATCAAATTAAACAATAATATTTAAAATTAATTAAAAAAGAATAATTAAAAAAATCAAAACCTCAGTTTTAAAAAAATTCAATATATTTACATTTATGATTTCCTAGACTAATCAAATTTTTTCTAGCGTATTTTTACCAGTAGAAACGTTCTAGATACCTGAAAAAATTCTCTTTACGGGTGATTGACAAAAAGTTGATCATTTTAAGTCCCTATCATTTTTCACATATCCTATGATAAACTAATTTTTTCTAAATGTATCTGAGTCAGGCTACGCGATGTCCCAAACTACAAATTTAAAATATAAAATTGCTAAATAATATCAAAAATATTTTCTTTAATAATTTGGGCGTATGAAAATCGTTTGAAATTAGTTGAAAAAGATGATTATGAAGTGAAAGGTTGAATATTTTATTTTTAAGATAAAACTCGAAGATCGTGATTCAAACTACTCAAAATACGACCTAGATTTGTTAATTTTAGGCTAACGAAGATTTTCCTACAGTTAAAAATCGATTTTTCAGCAGTATTTCCAAATAGCAGTCAACAACAATCACTATTTTTTCACAATATGTTTTAAAAAATGTAATATTTATCGAACTATTATTTCAAAATTTTATTAAACGAGAGGATATATTGAAGATGGTTAGACAATATCAAATAAATCTGCCAATCACAGATGTTTTCCATATTTTTAATAATTCTAACCTGTTTTCGGAATATATTTAAAAGATTCTTCAAATATTTATATTGTCAAGATCGAATGTCCTACATTGCGAACTTAGTGACTTTTGAGGTTAGGGACGTCCGGCTTTTTTTTCTCTCAAACTCCCCGAAAATAATTTCCATTCCCAAAGTTGTACATCAACTTCCTATGTATTCACGTTACTTAAAAACATTCAGAACTCAAGTAAAACTCCATGTTTATTACGCAGAAACACAGGTATAGGAGTTATTTTCGTATAGAATTCATAACTATCAAAAATATATTCCTTGATCTCTCTATTTCGTTTTTTCATACTCTCTTGGATTGTTCGTATTAAAAAAAACATATTTTAGGTGGCATGGAATAATTATTTTTTTCAAAAATTTCGAGGTCTAATATGCTCAACTTTTTTGCTCAACTTTTTGCTCAACAATCATCCTTACATTTCTGTAGGTTTTAAAATTATTTTTTGAAAACAGGGGTCTACTAAACATTAATATTCTCTGATGGGGCTGCAAATAAAAATCTGTAAAAATTTGGAGAGTTGTTTAAAGCTTCCAGAAATGTAAAAAAAATTGAAACTCACGAAAATATAAAAATTACGAAAATATCGAAATTACGAAAATAAAAATTTTTTCAAACATATGTATTTTGTTAATGCGCAAAGCCAAGGCTTTTATCGATCGAATCTAAATTAGTTATACTTTTTCAAGGTCCTAATACGCTACTTTTCCACATAGTTTCATTTCCGATTTCAAAAATTTTGTTTTTTCGACCCACCCTAATAAATATATTTGCTAATTGATCATAATGCTCAGAAATTCATAGCTAAAATTTGATTAGTTTTAGAATTAAAATGTAAAATTGAACAAATGTGATAAATGGTGTCGATTTTTATGAACGTGAGAGAACTAAAGTGAAAAATTCAGTAGGTTTATCTCTCAAAATAAAGTCTGGTTTGTTTGTTTGACTCGTCCTCGTTTCTTCATACTCGTCGTCACTCCATGTCAAAACCACGTGCGCAAACATTTCTAACATTTTTCAAATACCGGCTATGCAAAGTAATTAGTGGCTTTCTTTAATTACGATTTGAGTTATTGTGAAACTTCAGGGTCAGAATTTTTTACCTTGACATCGAAACTCAAACTAATTTATTGTCAATTTAACGAAAAATTTTTTGTAATAAAAATTAAATTTAATACAATTTTTATTGTATTTAATAACATATTTATGTTTAGTGGATATAAAATATTTAATATAAATCTAAAAATGTAAATGTACAAATTTTAATTGCTTGGCTTTTAAGGAGAATTTTGAAAGTGAGGTTTCAATTTGTCTGTGTCGACAAATTTATTTGCTGGCTACCGGGTTTTAGTTGCTCGAGGAAATCACCAAGAAAGAACAGTTCTTTATGTAATACACGCCTTCGCGATGCCAAGATTAGCGACGCCCTCTCATTTCAAATGAGTGTTTTGGCCCTCGTTTTATAAATTCACATGTTTCTGGCGTCTGCTTTTATCATAACAGTGCAAAGACCCTAATTATATTGCCATCGTCAAAAGGAACGATCACGTGTTATCTTAACGCCCTTGCCAAATGCTTTGCATAACACTATAATTTATTTTTATTGCTATTTTTGTTTAATTTATTTTATTTGTTTTTTATTTTTATAAATGATTTTTTTAAGTTTGCATGAAAATCCGATCTCTTATATCAATATAACATCAAAGGCTGTATTTTTTCCAATCAGAAAATTAGCCGAATTGTTATCTTTACTCAATCGAATGATTAATTCACTATATATCATAATAACTCATAAAAATTTTTAAAAAACCTGAATTCATAATGAAATAAAGAAATTTCAAAATAATCTGCAACATAAACGTTTTTTCTTTGATGCAATTGAATAAAAAACTTATTCAATTATAAAGTCCCGTAACTAAATTTTAAATAAAATTTGAAAGTAATTTTGATAACATTTTTAATTTTTTTCCCAATGATCGACAGGTGTCTGGTCACCGGGCAGCGAACCTCCACCACCGCCAAAACAACCTAGTCCGGATCGAAATAAGGACGAGAAAGACTCGGGAATCCCTCATGTTTGGACTCCATCAAGTGCAGGTCCAAGTCCTGTTCCTGAACGAAAGGAATTCCGTCCAGTTCCCTTTGAAAGTCCCGTTTTAGGCAGAAAAAACAAGTCTGCAAAACAGGTAAAGAAACTAATTAAATTAATATAAAATTAATTTTTCGACATTTTATGATTGAAAGATCAAATACCAAGAAGTAGAAAATTAAAAGGTATTTGGTACTTTTACTTTCTCCACAATTTTTCGCTTTTGTTCTGTTTTATTTTTAAATAAATATCTTTTGAATGTTATATTCTTCTACAACAATTCTGATCTTATGTAGTTTTTTCAGACGTCACAGGAAGAAGCAACTCCACCTTGGCAAAGTGAAGAACAAAAAAAGGAAGCATCAAACGCTCTCTCACAGAATATCGCATCTCGTATCGTCAACTCTCACTCTGCTCCATCTCAGGGGTTAAACACTCTCGCTGGTGCACCTCGCTTACCTCGGGCGCAAAATCCTACAATCACGCTTCTACAGAAAGCCAGAGGTGTGTATTTTACATTTTAAAATACAGCAAATCTCAATTTTCTATCCAAGAAACCCAGAAAAAGTCAGGGAAAAACTCAAAGAAAATTAAAAAGAAAACCAAGTTTATTCATTAGATTTCAGTAGAGAAAGTACTTTGAGTAAGACGTACAGTCAGAAAAAGGTGTAAGAAAGTAGAGGAATATATTAAATTTTTTTCAAGTGACTTTATAGTCACACTAGCCTTAAGATTCCAGTCGAAAAGGTAATGTTGGTAAGACACAATGTCATGAAGAGTTTTAGAAAATATGATTAGATTTGTAAATTGAGAAGTGAAAAAGGACACTTGCTACAAGATCGGGCTTTAGATTTAAGTAGAAACAGTATTTTATGTAAGACCCAGTACGTATAAAAAAGATTTTTGGATAATATGGTTATATTTTCTTAAATATATTCATTAGTTCTTAAATAATATTTCATTGGCTATGGCTTACATAAACGGCTAAGTAGAGAAGGACGTTTATTTCCAGACTAAGTTTAGCACGCCAGTGGAAAAAGTATTTTTAGTAAGACGTGTTGTCAAAAAAGTTTTAGAAACTGTGCTTATATTTTCGTACATAAATGGCTAAGTAGAAAAGGGCATTTATTTTGTCAGATTAAGTTTTTCACGTCAGTGTAAAAGGTATTTTTAGTAAGATGTGATGTCAAAAAGAAATACTTTTAGAAAAAGTGGTTATATACTCAACCCTTTAGCTCCCAGAATTGCAAATTAGCAACGTTCACTTTTTTGATTTTCTGAAATTTCCATGTGATAAACTTAAAATTCTGCAAAATAAATATGTGGATTAATGTGGAGTATTTCGCATCTCGTAAGGTGGTTATAAGTAATCATATACTCAATAGAAGCCAAGAAAACTCAAAAAATTAAAAAAACTTTTATTGCAGAAAACAGTAAAAAATTGGTCATATATTACCCCTGAATTTTTCAGAATTTTTAGACAACGGGAAAAGGGTCTGGTAGCTAAAGGGTTTAAATGCTAAGTGTAAAAGGGCATTTACTGACAAAGTTTTGAACACCAGTAGAAAAAGTATTTCTAGTAAGACGTGATGTCAAAAAACGTTATAGAAAATGTTTTTATATTCTTACATAAAGAGCTAAGTAGAAAAGGACGTTTATTGGCAGGCAAAGTTTTACACTAAGTGAAATGTGGTTATATTCTTACATATAAACAGTTAGTTTATTATTATTGTCAGACTAAATTTTGTACGTCAATGGAAAAAGATTTTTAGTAAGATATTACAAAAAATGTTAATTATAATATTGAATTTAATTTAATAATAAATTCCAGCCGTCAATAAACAGTTTAATCATCATAAAATTGATTTTAATAGGTATAATAGAGTGGACCGAAAATAAAAAATCTTGGAATTCGAAATCGTCACTACACGAAAAAGTAGCGCAATGGAATCCTAAAAAAGTCTAATTAATTTTGAATCAACAGATATATAGCATTTACATTGAGTGCATTTACATTTTCAAATGCGGTTACCCGCACTCGAAAAAAATGTTTAAAAAATGTCTTCTGTAAAGTTTTTAAATTTTCTTGAGTTTCAATTCTCTTTTATATCCCTAGAAGTCAGAACAGTCTTCCCAATTTTTGACGGAATTTAATAAATTATTTTCCAAAAGATATTTCCTATTTAATTCACCACTATTTTCGGAAAGAATTTTTACTCCTGTGTAAATAGGAAAATTTTTTCGGGTACTTGAAAACTTTCTAGTGACAAAAATTCACTAGAGAAAAAATGATCAAAACCCAGGAATTGAAATTGGAAATGCAGCGAATTTTTAAAACTCTGATTTTGATATAATGGAATTATCTTTATAATTTGTGGTTTAAAACTTTTCCTAAACATGTGAGGGCTTTTTTAGCATACAAATACACTAGAAAAAAAATTGACAAGACCCAGGAATCGAAATTCGAATTACAGCAAATTTTCAAAATTCAGAGTTTGGTGTTTAATAGAATCATTTTTTTCACTTGTGGTTTTCAAATTTTTTGGGCATGTGTGGAATTTTTAAGCATATACCTATGCCCGAAAAAATTTTAAAACCACGAGTGGGAGAAAATAATTATAATATCAAAATCTGAATTTTGAAAATTTTTCTGTAATTCTCGATTCCTGGGTCTTCACGATTTTTTTTCTAGCGTATTTCTATGCTAAAAAAGCCCTCATATGCTCAGAAAAATTTGTAAACAACAAATGATAAAGATAATTTCATTAAATATCAAAATCAAAATTTTCAAAATTCGCTGTATTTCCAGTTTTGATCACTGGAAAGTTTCCAAGTAACCGAAAAAATTCTTTTCTTATTTACACAGATCCTAAGAATTTTTTTCCGAAAATAGGAATGAATTAAATAGGAATTACCTCTTAGACAATAATTTATTAAAGTCCGCCAAAAATTGGAAAGATTTTTTTATCATCCAAAAAAAATTGAAACTCGAGAAAATTTTAAAAATCTGCAAAGAAGATATTTTTTAAACATTTTTTTCGACCACGAGTAACCAAGCTGCACATCTATCGATTCCAAATTTATTATACAGCTCTAAGATCCCAATACGCTACTTTTTCGCGTAGTGACGATTTTGAATTACAGAATTTTTTATTTTCGACCCACATAAGGTACATAGATCAGGACGCTTTTGACCAAACTAAATATTAATTTTGAGTGGAAAAAGTACTTTTAATAAGACATGTTTTAAATTACTAAGCAAATTACTAAGTAGAAAATAACAATTATAGTCAGACTCAGTAGGAAAAGTCTTTTTTCAAATTTACATAAAGTTTGTTCACTTCTGTTTTAAAATCTTTTTATGGCATATTTTTTTTAATTTTCAGAAGGACAATTGCCAAAAGGAGCTGCGTACCTCAATGAGAGCCAGAGTGCACCACGAATTAAAAACGACGAGAAGCCTCTAATTAGTCCCGGTGAAATCAGTAAGTATCCAATCAAAATATAATTTAACTTCATTAAAAATACTTCCTCCGCTTGCATTTGTAGATAATAAGTTAGAATTTAAAAATTGCGCAAAAGGAACATTCAGGTTTGTTACTTAACTTTTCGAGTCGATTTCAGAATTTGTTAATTTTTTCATTTCATCCTGCGTTTTATCATTTACTTGATGCGGCATTCGCGAGTGCTTTTTTTGCATAATTTCAAACCCAATATTGAAAATTTTGCGCATTCGCTCAGTCTATACCTTGAAGAAGGAGTACGAAAGCGAACCGGAAACAGAAAACACTCCAAGAAAGAAGATGGCCGATTTGGGTCCTCGGAAATTCGAGGGCATTGGACCCACTACCAGAGACGGAATGCCGATTGTTTTGAGATCAGTAAGTGGTCTATCGTTGTCAATATACTAACGAAAATGATTAAATATCCATAAAAATTGGGATAAATAATAAATTTCCGTATTGCCGTAATTACTAAGATAAACTAATTATTAGAAGTATTAATAAAGTAGAAAGTGTAAATGGTAAATAAAAATTATGAATAATCACAGAAAAATGTGATAAATTATTATCAAACCATTATTAAAAGTATTCAATTTTAACAAGCAGCAGTAAAAACAACTTTTTTTCAGGAAGTTAAAGAGGACAATCAAGCAAAGTGGTACAAAAGAATGTACGATTCTCTACATCGCGCAGAGAAAGATGGTTAGTCATGTAATCGAATGTTAAAAACAGAAAATTAATTTATCGTTAAGAAAAGAAATCATAGAAAAACTAAGAATATTGGCAATTTATATTTAATTTATTTGATAAAAAGCGGGAGCACCTAGAAATCTATATTCAGGAAAGGGGATCTCTTATTTTTAAATCATATTATTATTAACTTAATAAAAACATAAATTAAACTTAACTTTTTATTACAATTCTAAAAAATTTTTAAAAGATATCCTCTTTCCTGAAGAGGATATTTAGGGAAAAAATTGAAAGAAAATTTCGTGACGAGATTGAATTTTTCACTTTCAGACGACTACATAACGATTCGCTACAAGCCACGACGAGGTGAATATCTTCTTGAAGCAGCGGAGCTTAATAAAATTCATTTAAAAAATCGCCGCTCATTAATGTACTTAACCGGCTGAATTGCTGCTCTCAGCTCATTGTAACGGGCAACTAATCGCTCTCATAATTTGATTATTAATTTATTTATTTATTCGCCTAATTCGCACATACCTAGATCACGATGTAGCCATGCTGTGAAATAAATAGCTGCTGCCTACGTGAAAAAAATGCTGCTGTATAAATTCATGACCACTGATTGGATTTTCTGTTATTTATAGATGTAATATAACCAACGAAATAATGTGTGAAAATAACAATAAAATCATGATTGAAATCATGAGTGTGTGCTGTGTGATTTTAGTTTGTGCATTGCTAAACAAGTAAACACTAATAAATACTAGTAATTTATACATTTATGGTTTGGGACAATTGCCTCGCTATAATTTGCTGATTTAATATAAGTTTCGTATTTTATTACTGATTCGGCAGAAATGCAACCATGTGAAACAATGTTGCACATGCGTGTTTTATCTTTAATATTTATTTATGATTTGCTGAATGTGAAAGTTGTTAAATTATAAATTATTATAAGTAATATGTATTTACGTATGTTTATAAATTTTAATCAGCGAATTTCTATAGAAATTCCTTGAATTATTGAAAGTGCTGAAAAATATTATTAACTTAAAGTTTTGCACGTCATTTTTAAATTATTATTTATGAAATAAACTATTCTTCTGACTTCACTTTTTTTTAAAGAAGCATTCTGGAGTTTTTTTCCACTTAATTCAAATGTACAATATTGGTTATTCAGAAAATAATTGAAGACATGATAATGACAACTCGTTAAAGACCATTTGAAGTTGGCCCCTTAGTAATAGTTAAATTAACCTAATTCAGGGGCCAACTTCAAATGGTCTTTACCGAGTTGTCATTTTCATGTCTTCAATTATATTATAAGAAACAATTTGTTTCAAATTGGACTTGGCCTTTTGAAAAAATTTGCCAAAGCCAAAAATTAACAAAAATATTGCAATATTATTTTTCAGGTGCAAGATACGGTTATGGAGGTAGCACAAGTGGTTATCTGAGTGAGCCAGAACCTCGTGTTTATTCCGATAGATCTTCTACTTATGACAATCGTCGACGAGTGCGCAACAAGGAAAATGACTACACCACGTCAACAATGCCCAAAAAGTAAGCTAAAATTTCAAATCGAAAAGAAAAAATGAATACAAAATTAAATATCAAAATGAAAATATTCTTTTTCATAATTCTTCCCATAAAATAAGACAATTTTTAAATCAGGAGCGGAGCTCTGAAGTACTGCACAGACGTTTACAAGAACCAGCCCGGGCGTATCGAAGATTACGAGCCAGGAAGATCATCAATCGCCGAAAAAGAAGCTAAGGAGGTAAATTTTAATTCATGAAACTGAAAGATTAATCGAAAATTCCCCACTCGGATAAATTAAATAAAAAAGGAAAACAAATTCGCTTCCACAAATTCTCGAATCGTTAGAAACTAGAATCAGTAAAAGTTATTCGGCTAGAAATAGTTATTGAAATTTATTGTTGAATTCATTAGAGCATCGATTCCTATCGGAGGATTCGTCGAGGCGTTACAATAGAATTGGCTAATGCCACTAATCGGATTAGAGACCCTGCGCTTCGTATATTATTGAAAGCTTGCACAATTATGAATTTAACGCGAATGGCGCTATTTAACGCATCGCTGGCATTGTAATAATGCTCGTAACGTTTAACTTCGAATCCTAATGGTAGGTACTAAAGCCATACGAGAATGATATCAGATTAGAACATGATCGTTTGAAATGGCTTTGCTTTTAGCCGACGTCTCTTACTTGGACGAGAAGGAAGGTAACGAGGCCACAAACGACTAGTTAAAATGTAATACAAGTTTTTTTGTTGGGCCCTTAAGTTCATGTGGCGAATTTTTTGCCTCAATCTATAGTTGCGTTTATTTATCTCTATCGCTCACGTGTCTGGATGTACAGATTACAAATGCTTCGAAAAAAGTCTCACCCGTTATATTATTATTTATTTTAGCTTCCGTAGAGCCGCTTGTAGATTTTCCTTTCACCACACGCCACTTTCCACTAAAATAATACAATTCTACAAAATTATGAATTATTAATTTAACTGGGGAAATCATATTTCATATTTTAGGGATCACGGAGGTTCAGAAGTTCAATTTTGAGGAAAATAGGGGATTTCTTTTTCGAAAAAAGGGGGAAATTTGCTTTTTTTAAAAATACCAAGGATGGTATTTTCTTTTGTTGATTTTATAATTCAAGATGAATAAAGATTGGTTAATTTTGAGTTTGACTGTGTGGGGTGAACATTTTTAAGATTTTATAAGATTACAGGATACCCAGGAAAAAGATTCTAGAAAACCTAGAAGTTATGGAAGAGTTATGGAAGTTATGGAAGGTTATGGATGTTAATTAAGTTATGAAAGATATTGGAAGAGTTTAGAAGATTTGATTATGGAAAATTTTGAAAGCCATTGAAAGAGTGCGGCAGATTTAGAGTGAGTCTCGAATATTTTAGAAAATTTGGGAAAAGTTTCGAAGCTTCTAGAAGATTCCAGATGACTGAATCTCTAAGGTTTTAATATTGTGGCAGTCATTTTTTAATGTCGTATGTTTTTTATTTAGGAGATTCGGAAGTATGAGATTCCTGAAAAATTAATTGTGACTTTAAATAAAAAAATGAATTGTAGTAGGCGGCAAGCGTTTACAAGGAAGGGTTTCGTAGCTTTAAATAGGGGAGACCGTTCTACAATAGGTAGTGTAAATTTGTAAAGCGTATAAATATTGAAATTTGAGTAAATAACTGAAGTTTTTTGCACTTTTGTGAAGCTTATATATTTAATTAACTACATATCTATTCAAAAGAAAGTTAATGAATTTATTACTCAGCTGTTTTGAGTAATTTTATGAGACGTTGCAGTGATACGAATTTGTCCGTGATAATAGGTTTCAAAATGAAATGTGGGCAGAAATCATGCATTTGTTATAAAAAGTATCATATGCGTCAAGGGGGAGAGGGACCTTTTCGACTTGTGTACGTTTTCAGTGCTCGTCAAAAAAGTCCCTCTTCTCCCCCTAGGTGCATAATATACTATTTTATATATTATATTTACCCTACATATTTTACTATTATTATTAAACGTTTAAATACTCTATATTTATTATAACAAAAACTGATCACCCAAAAAAAGTCAAAATCAAACCTTCAACACTTTGGAATCCTTCGACTATATTCGATAAATATCGGGTTTCTTCATTGCTGCCAATCCTGGGAGAAAAATTCTACAATTACCTACTGTTTATTATCTACTGTTAGATTTTGCAACGTCAAATAAAAAGTGATCAAAAATTCACATATGTAGAAAAATAAAGATTGGCTTCGAATTATATTGTTCCTAAAGCTTCCAGCTTTGTTTTGAATACAAAAACATAGCCCGGAAAAATTTTATTTCAGTAAAAACTATGAAAATAGAAAAGTCAATATTTTTTTCCACCTGTAGAAAATCAGTTTTTGAACTTTCACACATGAATTATTAATGGTAAATAAATATTATTACTAATTTTAAAAAAAGGTTAATATCAAAGAATATATTATTTACTTGTCATTATTTAACTATGTTGACGTATGTAATAAACTTAAATAACTTAAGTTATATAAATTATATCAAATAATTAGTTCAAATAATTACAAAAAATATATTTAGAATCTATAAAGATAAATAAATAGTTATTGTATTAAAATTCTTTGATATAAAATGTAAGTATTTAGACTAGTTTTGGGTCCTATGTCAACTTTGGGTCCTATGCCTGTTTTGGATCCTATGCCTATTTTGGGTCCTATGCCAGTTTTGAGCCCTATGCCAATTTTGGACCCTATGTCAATTTTGAGCAATATGCAAGTTTTTGGCCATATGTCAATTTTGGGTCCTATATCAATTTTGGGCCCCATATTACTATTGCGTATTATATCAATTTTGGATTTTATGCCAATTTTGTGCCCTATGCCAATTTTAGGCCCTATGCCAATTCTGGGCCTTATGTCAATTTTGGGCCTTATTCCAATTTTGGATCCTATGCCATTCTTGGACCCTATGTCATTCTTGGATCCTATTCCAATCTTGGGTCCTATGACAATTTTGAGTCCTATGTCAATGTTGAGTCCTATGTCAATTTTGGACCCTTTAAATTTTTGGGCCTTATGTCAATTTTGGATTCTACGCCATTCTTCGAACCTATGTTAATTTTGGCCCCTATGTCAATTTTGGGCAATGTGCTAGTTTTTGGTCATATGTCAATTTTGGGTCCTATATCAATTTTGGCCCTATATCCATTTTGGGTACTATATCAATTTTGAGTCCTATGACAATGTTGTGCCCTATGCCAATTTTAGGCCCTATGCCAATTTTGGATCTTGTGACAATTTCGGACCTTATGTCAATTTTGGATCCTATGTCAATCTTGGGTCCAT
The DNA here is from genome assembly GCA_037177015.1 of Euceroptres primus. Lineage (NCBI taxonomy): Eukaryota > Metazoa > Arthropoda > Insecta > Hymenoptera > Figitidae > Euceroptres > Euceroptres primus. The sequence continues at coordinate 632,935 of JBAGKK010000501.1, read as the reverse complement.
TGTCAATTTTGGGTCCTATACCAATTTCGGGTCCTGAGCCAATTTTGGGTACTATGCTAATTTTGGGTCCTATGTCGATTTCGGGTCCTTTACCAATTTTTTGCCCTATGACACTTTGAGCACTATGACAATTTTGGGTCCTGCGTCAATTTTGAATCCTATGTCAGTTGGGGTACCATGCCAATTTAGGGTCCTATGTCAGTTTTAGGCCCTATAACCATATTGGGTCGTACGACGGACCATCGGACGGATGGACAACGGACCGAAACTGTAAGGGTTTTTACCTCAGGCTACGAAACCCTAAAAAGGGGGAAAATTCTCAAAAATTTGGATTATAGGGAATCTTGGGGAAAATAGGAGAAAATATTGGGGAAAGTGGGAAAAGGGGAAAAAAGGGAAATAGAGGACTAACAGTGATCCCTGATATTTGCACAGTTTAGTACGGAAGAGAAGAATAATTTAAGAAAAAAAATTTTTCATTTGAGATATTTGTTGTTGAATGATACAATAAAATGATCACTCGTAACCTATCCAAATGATAATTCAGAACTCTTTAAAAATAAAACAAATTATATAATACGATTATAATACTTTTTATAAAAAATTTTTTGCATGAATAATAATCTTCTTTATTCTGGAAAGTGGCGTACAGTAGATAACCCTCTAATCTTTTATTTTTGTTGTACATGTGTACAAATCCCCTCAGTATAACCGCCTAGTATAATGCAGTGTTTAATTCTATTTTTCTAGTGGTGGGACGAGGTCATGGACATATTTGACGGGGTACGCCATTTTTATAAATATTTAAGCATAGTTAAGACACCTCTTCTCAGCACACGTTCTATATTTCTTCTTTCTTTACTTGAAATTGCAATGCATCGATAAAAAAATTAGAAGAACCTTTTAAAAACCCCAATCGTCATATATTTTTTTTAGATCGTTTGCTACAGCGAAGTAACGAACGGGAATTGAGACTAATGGGATCTAACCATTTGATTTCAGTTGATTGACAAATTTTGTCTTCCAAGGAGAAAAGACGATTTTTTGAATCTATAAGAATTTGATTGCCAATCCACTGATATCAATGGGAAACCGGTTTTTTCTAAAACATGACTAATTGGCTTTCTAAAACCCTCAGCATAATGAGCACCATCAAATCTTTGTTCTCTGACATACACCTTCTTTCTTCCCACACCAAGTTGGCCCACACGGTATTTTCGAAATTTCTCACACGATGAAAAATTGTCTGGTAGTAAATGTTACCCAATAATCAATTGTTATCAATGTGATCGATGTGTGTCTTGGTGTTTGTGTCTTGTGTGCGCACTACTTCCTGGTGACCCACGATGTTGCTGAGCACAGTGGCTGGATGAAAATGGACATCTTCATCCCAATGGGCAACTACATGAGAAAACTGCCTCACGAGCACTGAGTCTCTCCTACCGACCTGCAGACAGATACAGTGTAAGACTACCAAATCTTTCGTACACGAAAGGTACAGAAATCGGTTCCGGATTTCGAGCTCGGGAATTAAAACGCGAAAATGGATCACGAGTTCGTTTTGACGACCTTGACAATCTCGATCCCCATCCTCAGTTTGATAAAATCCGATTTAACATCGCTCGTGGCCGGTCCAAGACAGTGTTTTCTGATCAGAACAATTTCGGATCTCTTGGTAGCTTGGGACTCGAAATCGGTAACAAACTCCACGTACGTGACGAGACAGTAAATGGGAATAAAAAAAAGACAAAAATATGTGAGAATAAAAGTAAAATAAAGACTTTGGACGACTGCTCGGACCGAATTATACGACCACTGGGAAAACCAGACTACAGGCACGTCGGTATATTGGAAGGAAAGTCTAAGAGCTTCGTACTTCCGGATCGTTGTGTTCCAAGATCGGTACCGCAGATCGGAAGTCAATCGAGAATCGAGGATCGATCACAGAAACTGCCGAGTCCTCGCAATCATCACCACCATCATCACCATCACCAACGCACTCCACCTTCTTCTACTTCTTCTTCTAGCACCAATCATATCACGCTACTGCCACCATCACCACCTTCTTCCACCGCTCTGATGTCACCTTCACGGGTTAGAGCCTGGCACCTCCAATTGTAGATTGCACGATTTCGCTGTATTTCTTCGTAGTGAAACACATTCAAAATACATTTATCTTTTGGATCTTGCTTAAGATTCTGTGGACTGTTCAGTAGAGAGGCTGAGATCGAACCTTCGCACAGTGGGAGAAAAAGCACATTTTTTGGACAAAAATCGACTGACAGTGCAATTCTTAACGAATTTTGATTTTTCTTTTTTAGAACTGACCGTAAGGCTTCCCGGTATAATATGTAACTGCGCCTTTTTTATTTCTACTTAACGGAAATTTGTTATTTAACAACAAACTTTGAACTTTTTGTTGATAAACTTTTCCGTGACACCATTTCTTCTAAGACTTTGAAATTCATTAAAAAAGGTCATAAATCAATGCAATAACTAACTAAAAATAATTTTAGTGGGTTAGAGTAGCAGAAAAATTTTCAATAATGTTATAAACAAATTAATTAACAAAAGTCATTTTTTCGTGATTCGCAATGATTAGCTGATTTTGACCCATAGTTTTTGTATAGTCTTTTGTATAAATATTTAATACTTTACTTTACTTTACTCTTATCTCTTACGATGTGCGCTTGCAATAAGTTAAGAATAGCTAATTATTTCCTAATATTTAAACAATTTTTATAAACAAATGCACATTTTGACCATTTTTTGATGAAAAGGCTTGATTTTTTTGTGGAATCAACTTAAAATGTTTTGCTTAAGACTCCTTGCTATCATATTTTTCATAGTGACCAAAAAATGTTAATTATTTAAACAATTTTTTCAAACAAATGCACATTTTTACCATTTTTTGATGAAAAGGCTTGATTTTTTTGCGAAATCAACCTAAGATGTTTTGCCTAAGACTCTTAGCTATCATGTTTTTCATATGACCAAAAAATGTTAATTATTTAAAAAAATTCTATAAACAAATGCAAATTGTAACTATTTTTTCATGAATAGGATTGATTTTTTTTTGCGGAATCAACTTGAAATGTCTTGTCAAAGCCTCCTTGCTGTCATATTTTTCATAGTGACCAAAAAGTGTTAATTATTTAAACAATTTTTATTAAAAAGTGCACATTTTGACCATTTTTTTTATTAATAGGCTTGATTTTTTGTGGAATTAATTCAAAAGATCTTGCAAAAGACTCTACGCTATCATATTTTTAATAGTGACAGAAAATGATAATTATTTAAACGATTTTTATAAACAAATGCACATTTTTACCATTTTTTCATGAATAAGTTTAATTTTTTCTGGAATTAATGCGAAATGTCTTTAATAAATCCGTAAAATGTAAAACATATGACGCATACATTTCATAACTCATTAGTTTTAAACCTGTAAACTTCAAACCTAAAATCTTTCAATCTATCAAGTTAAAACCGACCAACCTATAAACCTTAGTCATTTATCTGCAAACCTGTAAACCATAAGGTTAATAAGTTATGAAATGTATGGGTCATATGTTTTACATTTTACGGATTTATTAAAGACATTTAGCATTGATTCCCAAAAAAAGTCAAACCTATTCATAAAAAAATTCTCAAAATGTGCATTTGTTTATAAAAATCGTTTAAATAATTATCATTTTCTATCACTATTAAAAATATGATAGCATAGAGTCTTTTGCAAGATTTTTCGAATTAATTCCGCAAAAAAATCAAGTCTATTAATGAAAAAAATGGTCAAAATGTGAATTGGTTTATAAAAATTGTTTAAATAATTGGCAATCATTAGCTACTCTTAACTTATTGCAAGCGCACAACATTATCTGAGATACTTTAGAGAAAAGCTATGGGTCAAAATTAGCTAATCATTGAGAATCACGAAAAAATGACTTTTGGTAATTAATTTTTTTATAACATTATTGAAAATTTTGTTGTTACTCTATCCCACTAAAAATTATTTTTAGTTAGTTATTTCATTGATTTATGACCTTTTTAAATGAATTTCAAAGTCTTAGAAGAAATGATATCACGGAAAAGTTTAGCAACAGAAAGTTGTAAGTTTGTTGTTAAATAACAAATTTCCGTTAAGTCGAAATAAAAAATGCGCAGTTAGGCGTTATATCTGGAAGCCTTACGGTCAGTTCTAAAAAAGATAAAGCAAAATCCGTTAATAATAGCACTGTCAGTCGATTTTTGGCCAATAAATGTGCTTTTTCTCCCACTGTGCTCTGCCTCTGTACGTCACACAGGGGTTTAGAATTGGATTTTTGTGGACAAATCAGTCTACAGATCACAATTTTTTCCGATTTAATCGTTTTTTTTTTCAAATCGGAGCTGAATAAATTCCCCAGTGAGTCCTCGAGGCCGATTTTTAAATTCTTGTTTTTACAAAATTCTATGTAAACAACAATAGTAAAAAAAATGTTGTTTTCAGAAAAATCATTATTCTACACCGGAAGAAATATTTTGTATAAATTGAATATTAAGTAAAATCAATGCATTTGCAATAAGTAACGTAAATAATCGATTTTTTGAATAACCTAATTGTTATAAACAAATTTTATAAACAATTATTTCAGCACGGAAAAAGTTTTTCTTCGCTATAATTCCTGAAATTTATTACGAAAGTGGCATCTAGGAACAAAAAATTGAAAAAAATTAAAAATTGTTATTGTTATAAACAAATTTTATAAACACTAGAATTTGTCATTTTCAAGTAGAAAAAGTCTTTTCTCGCTCAATATTACTGAAATTTGTTATAAAATTGTCAGCCAGTTGCAAAAAATTGTCAGAAATAAAGAATTGTTACTGTTATGAGCAAATTTTATAAACAAATACTCCAATTTTACATTTCAATCAGGAACAAAATATTTTCTGACTTAAAATTACTGCAGTTCATTATGAAATCGTTCTTTATTTTCGATATCTATTACGATCTAATTTGTTTATTGACAAAAATTATTGTTATAAAAAATATCATAAACAAATTTTATTAAGAACGAAAATAGGGGAAACCACCCAACAGTAGATAGGGAAAACATCCATAGCGCTTTAGTGCGTCAGTTTCCAACAAAACAGGAAGATTTCTGTATTTAAATAAAGCCTGTATTTTCAAATAACTATTGACGTAGAAAAAAGTATCATTAAATGAATTACTTAACTGTATTAAACATTTTTATTAGACGCTGCCAAAGGTGCGATTTTGACACGTCCATCCATCAGTAGATAATCGTTGGTGGTTTTACACCTGGGCACGATAGAATAATTAGATATCGATCATAACAATTTATAGTAAGTGTACTTTCACTTAAAATTAGTTTTCTGATTAAAAGATAGTTGAAACTATCTTTATTTTACGAAAAATCGCAGCAACTAAAATTTTGACACTTTCTCATCTGTCAAATTTCGTGAGCATATTACCAATACAAGGAAGTTCAAAACCCAATCTAGCATATGATAGTGGCAAAGCGCGAACTTTTTGAAACCTAGTGAATAGGCACAACTTGTACAGTTTTTTCAGGAAATTACTAACTCCAAAATAATTTTACCGACAATTTTTTCGCTAAATTTTTTCGCTCCTGTCCATAGGAAATGAGATATATTGAAAATTTGGGTAATTAAATAAAAGGCACTAAAGAAGGTCTATCAACTGCAAAATGTTTATAATTACAGAGAAAAATTTTTTAAAAAATTTGTTCTATTTATAAACATTTAGCATTTGATAAACCTTTCTTAGTCTTTTATTAAATTACTCAAATCAATTCGATATCTTATTTCATCTTGACAGGAGGATAGCGAAAAAATTGTCGGTAAAATTTATTCTAAGTTAATTATTACATGGCCTTAAAAATGATAATTAAATGTACAATATTAAATAAAATAATTAATATACAACATTTTCTCAAAAATCAATGTATTCTCACAATTCAGTACAAAACATGATACAAAACCTATTGATAATTTTTTAAATACGAAAAAATTTTAATGAATGTTAGTTTCAGTTGATTATTCTTAATAACTTTAAAAAATGTTTTCACCATATTTCAATCAATAGTAATTTCATATTTTTGATTGGTCGTCTTTTCTACATTAATTTAGCAATGGATACACTGAGAATCAGAAAAATTAAAGTTCTTGCAAAAAATGTATTCAGTTCGTGTAATAATAATAATAATAATAATAATAATAATAATAATTTACAGATATCTTTATACACACAATAATATAATTTTTCGACATACCTGCTTACTATTAATAATTATTCTTATATTCCAATTTGCCAAGGATATATTTCCGAGTGGATAGAATTATTTAATGAACATGAATACTTTTGAAATGTTCAAAAACCTAACCACGCTAAACCTCTAAGCAAATGTGACATTTCGTGTTCAGCATCATTCAACGAATACAGCTTGAGATCATCGCAGTGCTACCAATATCGCCAGCGAAATATCGCAATTATCTACTGTTTGTTATCTACTTTTGGAAAATGGAATGTCAAATAAAAAGTCCTGAAATATTTATAATTATTAAAAATCAACACTTTTCGCCATATACATATTATTTTACGCCATACATACAAATTTTGATTATCATGTAAAACCATGCCTCAGCAAAATTTCATTTAGATGAAAAGCATAAATAAAAAAAAGGTTAAAAATGCTAAAAATGCTAAAAATTAAGTTTTTGCTTTCACACAATAATTAATAATACTTTGTCAATGAAAATTTGTCTGACAAGGCATTATCATTACTAAAATTGTATACTAAAAGAACCAATCAAGATTTTTGGCTAGTTTTCTAGTTAATAAGGGTTATCTACTGTTAATCATTATCTACTGTTGGGTGGTTTCCCTTAATTTATTATCGATTCATTTTTTTAGTTAAAAATAAATCTGAAATATTTCAATCAGGATTAATCAAAGAAAAATATGCTGACCTTAGAAGTGTATAAAAATTAAACGTTTATTTATGGCTTTGTTTATGACAATAAAAACTCTTAATTTCTGTCAATGTTTTTTTACCAACTGACCCTTTCATAACAAACTGCCGTAATTTCAAGCCAGAGAATACTTATTGTCCTGCTTGAAGATGTAAAACTTGAGTATTTATTTATAAAATTTGTTTATAACAATAAAAATTCCTAATTTTAAAAAAAATCTTAGTAATTTTAAGCCAGAAAATACTTTTTCTCTGTTCAAAAATGTCAATTTCGAGTGTTTGTTTAAAAAATTTGTTTATAACAATAACAATTCTTTTTTTTTGACAATATTTTGTTACTAGCTGACACTTTCATATAAAATCTCAATAATTTTGAGCTAGAAAATACTTTTTTGCTATTGGAAAATGTCAAATTCGAGTATATGTTTATAAAATTTGTTTATAACAATAAAAATTCTCAATTCTTGTCAATGTTTTGTTCCTAGAGGACACTTTCGTAATAAATTCCAACAATTATAGTGAAGAAAAATTTTTCCCGTGTTAAAATTGCACATTAGAATAATTGTTTATAAAATTTATTTATAACAATTAAATTACTCATAAAATCGATTATTCACGTACTTTAATTGTAAATTTATTGATTTTACTTGATATTCAATGTACACAAATCATTTTTTCTGGGCTAAAATAATGATTTTTCTGAAAACAACATTTTTTCCACTTTTGTTGTTTAGATAGAATTTTTCAAAAACAAGAAATCAAAAATTGGCCTTCAAGGATCACTGGGGAATTTATTCAGCTTCAATTTGAAGCAAAGAACGTCTAAATGGGGAAAAAATTGTGACTTCTAGACTGATTTGTCCGCAAAAATCCAATTCTGAACCACTGTGCGTCAGCTTCACAGTAAGGAATAATGGTAAAAAAAATGTTCAAAATACAATTTTAGCTGGAATTGTATTTTAAACATTTTTCTCATTGTCTGAGAGAGAGAGAGAGAGAGAGAGAGAGAGAGAGAGAGAGAGACAAAGAAAGAGACAAATCTAAAAAAAATTCCCAATTGAATGGATGGATCCTGTCTGATCAGATGATTGATACAATGATGACAAATCAGGAAACAGAAATGAGAAATCCGAAACTTGTAAAAAATATTCCATATTCAGAGGAATATTTCAGTTCCTTAATTTCAGGACATCATAGTTTTCAACTTACACTCCGTAGTTACATTTAATTTTCCTAAATGTACAGCTTACAAAACTGAACATACACTTTACATAGATATCAAGTTAAACATTAGTCCCTACCTTTCCAGTTACCAATTACTTCCTATCTTTACCAAATTGTGTACTTTATGACCGAATCCATTTCAAATCATGCAGGCCGGCGTGTGACATGTTCAGGATTGGCTTGCCAATGAAGTATGTTTTTATACGTGGAAAATAAGGAGACACTTACTTTTTTAAATTAACATAGTGCCATTTTTACATTTTTTACGAATATTTTAAAATTTTAAAGATAGAATGAGTTTTTTAGAAACTTTTCTTTAAAAACCTTGCTATTTTTGCAATTTTTGAGATGTTAAGGTTTTTCTTGTTTCAATTTATACAGTTTTTTGCACTCTTTCAAAATCCATAAAAAAGTTAAAAAGTAATAAAAAATGATAAAGTTATTTCGATTTTTTGAAAAAAAAATAAAAAAAGTTTTTCTCAAAAACTGCACCTTTTTTTCTCTGAAATTTTTAGGAATAATAGGTGCTAATATAGTCTACTTAGCATAAATTTTCCATTAAGTATTTTTTGGGGGAAAGAAATTAATTAAGATTTTTTTCAAAACCTTGTCATTTTTGCGATTCGTGAGATTTTAAGGTTTTGTCTTGTTCCAGTGTGTCAAGTTTTTTTCACTCTTTTCAAAACCGATGAGAAAACCCAAGAAAGAATAAAAAATTATAATGCTATTTTGATAAAAAAAAATTAAAACGCGAAATGTTATCGAAACAGCTATTTTTTTTGCTGAAATTTTCAGGAGTGATAGGTAATATATATTCAAGACTGACTGAGTCTTTTTTTGCAAGAAAACAACGTTGATTCGTCTGATATTTTTTTACTTCAGAGTATTTATTTACGTTTGGACTTAACCGTAGAAATAATTCTGTCAAAAGTCGAATATAATTCTAGTTGTAATATTGGGTAGTGCCTATTGTACTTTAAGAGTTTTTAATGTTTTAGACAATTACCATGGCTACAAATTTTTTTTAAAAAAAAAATGTCGAAATGATTAAAATGTCGTGATTATGGGAAAGAGCATAGAAAAGTTTTGATAAAATTTCGTGTTTTAATTTTTCAAAACATCAAAATAGCTTTACGATTTTTTATTTTTTCGTCGTTTCTTTATCGGTTTACTTGATAAACTGTAACAAGAAAAACCGTAAAATCTCAAAAATTTTAAAAATGGAAAGGTTTTGAAAAAAAATATAAATTAAGTTTTTTTCCCAAAAAACAAAAAAATACTAAATGGAAAATTTATGGTAAGTAGACTATATGAGCACTTATTATTCCTAAAAATTTCAGAGAAAAAAAAAGGTGGGGTTTATGAAAAATTTTTAAATATTTTTTTAAAATAAAAATAACTTTACCATTTTTATTACTTTTTAACTTTTTTATGGATTTTGAAAGAGTGCAAAAAACTGTATAAACTGAAACAATAAAAAACTTAACATCTCAAAAATTTCCAAAATAGCAAGGTTTTTAAAGTAAAATTTCAAAAAAACTCATTTTATCCTTAAAATTTTAAAATATTCGGAAAAAATGTAAAAATGTTGCTATGTTAATTTAGAAAAATACGTGTCTCCTTATTTTCCTCTTATAAAAACATATTTCATTGGCAAGCCAATTCCGAATATGTCACCCGCCGACCTGCATGATTTGAAATGTATTCGGTCTTATTTAATTCTTGTTAAATTATTATTAAACCCTGATTTTGTGCCCAAATTCTTGATAATTGCTCATTATTATTTCGGTTTCTTAATTTAGATAAAAGTAACCCTTATTTTGACTAATTTCCTAATCCATAATAACCATACTTGTAACATTAATTCTAACTACAGCTTATATTCTTCAGTGCACAGCATGCTTCCACTTAAACACATCAAGCGCTTTTCGGAGCCAACAAAATGAGTGCTGCTGCATTGTTGCTCTTCTCTAGAAAATACGATCAATACTCGAATTCGCTTTACGTAACAATAAAAAAAACAAATAAAAACAAACCCCTTATACATTATATACGCGCATAATAAAGCACGTGTAGCATGTTATTATGTGTTATAATAGTTTATCCTCATAAATACATATTTTTTTAAATATAACTTTGAATAACGATACTCTTCTCCATTTTACAGCCATTCGATCAGCGTAACACTTATTCGGCGAAACCTTACATGTCCCAGTAAGTAACATTGTAAAAAAGTTATTTTCTCGCTTCACCTAAAAATAAAGTATATCTTTATCTTTTACTTAAATATTTTGTCCTTATTGAAATTATCGATTATTATCTAATAAAGAATTAGAATTTGAATTATGGATTTTTTAAATCTAAACAAATAATTTGATTTTCAGTGCATTAAAAGAATCCGGCTACGAAAGTGACTCAACGTTAATATTTCGCCGAAGAGAGGACGTCAATCCTCTAAGCCCTTTGAGTCCTTTGGAACAAAGACTAGCGTACAAAACAGTACAAAAAGGTGGAGACGTGCCTCTTCATGGTCTTCGAAAACCAGCACCAGAACGTCCCAAAGGTAAGTCTTTAATTTAAATTAAATCAAAGGCTTTTACTGGGGTTCGCATCACCTCTTTATTTTCTCTTTATTTTAAAAATATTTATCTGGTTATCACAAATATAAAAAATGACCTTTTTACGATTAATCTCACTTCGGTGGAATATTTACTAATCAGGCATGTACGAGGTTGGTACTAATTTCTCTCGCCCTAAAATAAATAAAAAGAAAGATTTACAGCTGCGACCTGACCAGCATGCATATTAATTGTTAAGAAATTTTATCGAATCGATCGCTTTTAAGCATCTTGTTGATTTTGCAGGATTTCAACTAAGTTTACAAAATTTAGGAATAATGTAATTTGCAACCTGCACGTTGTTTTAAGTTTTGCATCAACTTTCATACTTTAAGTCTTTTAGGAGCTTTCCAATTATTTACCATTCTTCGCAAAAATCTTGGTTTCAATTGCGATTTTATGTACACGAATTTTTGTTTCACCTACAATATTTTTATCACTAGCATGTTCATTACTGTCAGCTTGTGAACGGTTAAAACGTTTCTTTCATAAGGAGGGAGTCCACTGGATTGCGCTCCTGATTTTTAGGCATATTTTTCAAACTAAAAATAATTTCAACAACAAAAAAATTATTGCTCTTTTTTCACGTTGAAGAAAATGTCCTAAAAGAAAATCACGAACTTTTTGAAATCGATATTTTCTCTACGAATTTCTAGTGGATTCCCCCCTTAAGGGAATTGATGCTATTATTTTCAGTTTAAAGAAAAAGCTGTTTTATTCAGCTTTTAAAAATCTCAATGCTTCTCTTCATCATATATTTCAAGAGAAAAATATTTTCTTTTCAAGGACGAAGTGACATAAAAATTTGTTTATTTACTAACAATTCTTATCAAACAATTTTCTATCCTTTCGATATTTTTCCTTTGAAAGGAAACATTTTCTCTTGAAATGTGTATTGAACAATAATAGCACAATGATTTTTAGTAGATGAGTTAAATATTCTTTTCCTAATGAATCGGAAAATTTTAACATCAACTTTCTTGACTATATTACACCCGTCACTCTCTTCAACGTCTATCGATATTGGTACGCAAATTTTTCAATTTTTCTCTGTCGATTTTTTTTCTTTCTCTCATAACACGTGCACGAAGAAGATGATCTCGATTTTTGATCTCGTCCAACGGCACGCTGAGTTTTAAAGTGATTTTTTCACGGCTTCACCTTGGTGAAAGGGTATGCCATGATTAGTTCGTCGACTATCATTAACAAGAAAACACCCCAACCTCTGTCCACAGACGACTCTGAGATTGAGTATTTTCCGATCTCTCCCACTCTGACGAGGATTCGAGTTCACAGAAAAAATCCTGTTTCCTCGTCATCCAAGTCGTCCATGACTTTTGCTCGATACAAGAGGACAGCACCTTCTATGGCGACCCTTTCTTCGAAAAAGTTAACTTCCGAAACCCATTCCCAACCTGGAAAACAACAGATAAGGTCATCTTCTTTATCAGGAAGACCTGCCTCCAGAGTGACTTCTCCAGTTAGACCTCCTTCACCACCTCGAAGACAGTCTTCCAGAAATAATCGTACCCTTCAACTTTACTCCAAGTTCAGCGACTCTCAGCCACCAAAACCCAGGCACCAACAGTGTTTCGCAGCTGATAAAATCTCCAGTATTAGATTTTTGAGAGAGAGGCTCAGTTGTAATTTGGAGAAACATAAAAGAGATAGGGAAGAAGCTCAGAGGCTCAGAACGACAAGAGCTGCCTCTTCTAGTCCTTGCTCTAGATCATCAAGAATTGTATCACCAGATTCTGTAAAGCTTAAGTCAGAAGATTGTCTTTCTAGAAGTCTTAATAGAGTCTCGTGTCTCTCTCGTCCACGAATCTCTTCTACATCTAGTCCTATAAGTTCTAGGGAGCCTCAGGAAAAAGTCTTTTTACCTAAAAAAATTTGTCACGTGTCGAAAAATTCTGTCAAAGTTGCCACCACGTGTCATCATAACGGCACCAGATCAATTTCTTGTTCTGCCAAAAAGGATCAAGCTAAAGTTCGAAGAACTAGGAAAGAGCAAGAGGAGTCCTGTAAAAGACTCAGTAGATCCACTGTTGATTTATCTGCACCTGAAGCCAAAAAATCTTTGCCTAGGAAAGAAAAAGAAGTTCATAAAGACAAAGACGGTCACAAAGACAAAGGAGGTCTCAAAGTTCTGCCTCCTGGAACTGTCTCCAAAACTTCAACGGCTCCTTACGCTTCAATTACTAGTCTGAACAAACAGAAACCCCTTAAGGATAAATTCTTAAAAGTCACTGTCTCGATTTCCCCTAAAGCTAAAGAAGTTTTGCAGAAGTCTAAAGAAACTGGCAGTCTTCAGAGTCTCGGGTCGAAGATATCCACGAATTCGTCTCCTATTGCCACAAGGAAGCCATTAGCTGATCTTCCAAATCAAAAAAGCACCAAGATATTAGCTAGAGAATCTTCTCCTTCTTTGTCTTCTATTTCGAAGACTACTTCCAGTGATACCTCCAGGAGAAAAAAGTATCGTGATAAGCCTCAGACTATACTGAAAACACCAGCAACTAAACCTCTCACCATCCTCATAAATCCTGAAGAAATCAAGTCCACAAAGAAAACAATGAGGAAGGATAAAATCGATAGTTCAAAACCGAGGAGTTTGATGAATGCTAAAAAAAATGAAGTGCAGAAATCAAAGAGTAAGAAGATATCGGAAAGAAGAACTGGAAAGAATAGTTCTGAAGATGAAATTCCAGCCTTGACTGTCGAGCAGATAAGGAAACACCAGGAGGCAACAAAATCTGATACTTTCTTTCAAAGTCTCTTCCTTAGAAATATCTCACCAACTCCTTCCCAGACAAGCACTTTCAGGAAATCTGCTGTTCAAGAAAGAGCCAGAATCTTTCAAGAACTTGGAACTGAAGATTTTAAATCAGAACCATCTCTCAGGACCCTGAATATTTATCTTGCAAATAAACGACCAGTTTCTAATTCCAGATTCAAAAACTGGGATCGAGAAAGTCTATCTTCCAGGTGTTCTAGTCCTCGAGGAGTTTCGTGGCCTGGTAGATCTATTTTCCAGAAAGTCAGTAAATTTGATAGCTTGTTAGGTGCTGAAGAGTTTGGATCTTCTGCTTCACTTCGAGGCCGAAGTCCTGATTTAATAAGGGACACAAAAGAAAGGAGCTTAAGTGAACCACCTTTGAGGACATTGCCAGAGCAAAGTTCCCCTCGTTCCATTTCACCATCGCCAATAAGGTCTCCTTCCTCTCGTCGAATACAAAACTTGAGGCAAGATAAAGCAGAAGATTCCACTTCTGATATAATTAGAAAAATTAGAGCCAGAAGTGCTAGTGATGTAGAAGACTCTCAACATAAAAAAGCAATATTTTGTTCCAACCTCTCTCTGGCAAGAAGCACCAGTTCTTTGAATACTCTTCCAACTGATAGAGAAGACTACCATCAGTATATCCTTGAGATGCTCCACTGTAAAAAAAAATCAAATCGATACAAAGATTTGCACGACTTTTATGCAAGTTTGGAGAAGATGGGAGAACTGGAGAAAACAACTTCGACTGGTGATCTCAGACCTCGAATGAAGAACGAGGAGATAATAGATTATGATCGTTGGAAGGAAGTTCGCACTAAGGAGAAAGCTCATCAGGAGCTCAAGGTTCTTTATGGTCAATTGAAAACTGTACAGAGGGAAAAGGATTTTCTCTTCAGCACTAAGGACCTTGATAGGTACAAATGGCGAGGAGATTCAGGACTCAGATGCAAAGAAAGGTCAGTCGAAAATATTCGAGAACAGTTTAAGAAGTTAGCTAATGAGGAAAGTGAATTGGAAGCAACTAGACAAAGAGAAATAGCCTCCAAAAAAGATGTTTACAAGCCTCTTTGGAGGGGCAGTTCTGTCGTCAATGTTGCAAATACTATGACAAAAAAGGCGAATGATAAAGCAGACTTTGAAAAGTCAAGTGTCTCATCCTCTCTTCAAAAGAGTCTTGGCGGAAGTAAAAAATTTTGGAGCAGTCTCTCAGTCGAGCAAGTGAATACTCTCAAGAATCAGTTGAACGAAATATATGGGAGTGAGAATCCTAAAGTTAAGTCTCTGCAGAAGAAAAGTGAAAATTCTCAAAGTCAAATTCCCAAAGAAAGACCAGATAAATTAGAGCTAGAAAGAGAGTTGTCGAAGAGATACGAAATTGTTGTTCCTTCGCAGGATTTGGAAAGTTCAAAGGAAGATAACAAGAGGCTGCATGTCAGGTGTCATTCCATGATCGTTGATAAGGATGAAATTGATGCTCCACCGAAGAAAAGAAGTGACTCGATAAGTCGAGTGAGGAGTTTGGAAAGATCTCAATCAGACCGAGTTGCACCTTCCACGATGAGTGAGTTGGAAAAGAAAAGACTTTCTCTTACTCTGAGTAAAGAAGTTTTGGATAAAGTCCAAAAAAATTCAATCAGTCCAAGAGAAACCAGGGGGGCAATCGCTGCTGCTATGACAACCAAGAAGATGAAAAAAGATACCCTATCGCCTAGAACTTGTTCCTCCCTGGAAACATCCTATGACGAGAAAACAAAATCAAAGGAAAAAAACGACTTTCTCCTAGTTCTCACTCCTAGTAATGGAAGTTCAGAAAGTATTCGAAAAGTGGAGAATGTCCTTGAAGAATGGTCCAAAAAGCCACCTCTCTTGGCAGTGTCGATGCCAGACTCTCTGAAGATTCCAGCTTCCGGAAGTGAATTGGACAGTGCAACAGAAAGTTCCGAAGCATCTGTAAGAACAGTTGTTCAGAAACCAGACTCTGACGAGGTTCCCAGAAAGGTCGAATTTTTTGAAAGCATTGAAAACAAGGATCTTCCAAGGGACCATCAGAAGACTGAAAATAGAAGAGGCAAACTTTCTTATTCTCAAAGTTTTGCTGATTTGAAGGAACTCTTTGGGGAAGTGGAATCAGCGAGATACGCTACACTACCTTTTTATGGAATTCGATCCCGGTCAACCTCGCCCAGAAGAGGGGGTATGGGTATTAGAGGAAGAAGTCCATCTGCTTCGCCGGACACTATGAACACGCGACAATTCCACGCTTGTTCAAGAGACCGTGAATACGAAAGACCTCGCAGTGCCAGTCCCTATCGAGCCGGGACATCAACGAACTCATCCTGCAGTCTTGAAAGTCTTTGGCACAGGAGCACATCTCCTGATCCGGAAAGGTACTGGCGAACCTATTTGAAACTCGTGCGGAACGGATCAGTTCGCAGACTTCGAGAGAAGTTCGAAAGCCTTGAGGATCTCTCTCAGGGTCGTGCGAAAGTGGTGCTGACTAAGAGATTTCAAAGTGATCCTGAATTAACTCGAAACTTGCTGAAGAAGGTCACTGATGCAAGTAAGTCTTACATCAAGCCTCAGGAGATTCCGGATGTGGCCTGGTTGCGTAGGAAGTACGAACCAGTGAGGGGAAGAGCCAGAAGAAGAGGAAGTTCTCCACCAATTCCAAGAGTTCCTCTCCGACTGGAAGACTTGTCAATGCCACATATCAACGTTATCAGCAAGATGGCTGAACTGAAGGATTCGTCAAATCTCGAGTCTTCCAACTCGATTGCCAGGAAGGAGGAGACGAAAGAGTTGAAGGCAAAACGTCCTGTTGGTAGAGTTCGTGACAAGTTCGAGAAATCTGGCAGGTCTGATAAGACTTCGATTTTGGGGAAGATGTTCACCTCGACTCCGAATGTTCATGAACTGAGGGATATAGCACCTTACTTGGCTGGAAGATGGGTGGCTCACAAGTACCCCAGCCGACGAGACAATGCAAGGTCATTGTCTTCACCACCTGACCTTGAAAATAATACAAGCTCTCAAGGAAAGGAAGGAGCTGTTTCTGATGCAAGTTCTATTACTCCTCCAAGAAGAAGGAGGAGGTTGGAGAAACCAAGAGCTACTTCTTCATCTCCAGTGAGACCAAGGACACCAGTTTCTATTTTGAAACAACCTCATGAAGATGTCTTTGCAAATCAAGCCTTTGATCCTAGTAAACACAGACCGAGGTACAGGTACCAGCCTCCACCTCCTCCACCTTCGCCAACTTTTCGACGAGAATCTCGACCTTGGTGGCCACCTTTACCAACTTACACTGCAAGACCTACGGTTACATTTGAAGGTCCGGCTTTTTTGTAAAGTAAAAGCATCGCTTTTTATTTCTATTGTGTTTCGTAATCAGATTAATTGAAGGGAGAGTGTATAAGGAAGATTGGTTAATTAAGGTGTTTTAAAGAAATTGATTTATTTGAAAGAGATTCAAGTTAATATAAGCATCGCCAATATCGATAGAAGGTAGAAGAGTTACGCCAAGGAAGGACGTTGGGTTCAAGTTTAAGCTTCGTTTCCAGCGATTTGTGCTAGAACGGCTACTTATTATTTTCGTTTTTTTCGCTCATCCATAGAGTACTCGATCGCACCACCACCACCACCGCCCAAAGCTCAGCACTACAGAGGCGATTTTCAAGGTAATGCCATTTAGTTAAGAATTTCATTTTATTTTTATTTTTTAAATGATTTTTGTGCTCCTGTTGGTTGTGCTTCTCAGAGTTTTGCATTTTACATCCGGAATTCCGTCTGTACCCGTCAAGAACAAGTGATTCCCGCAAATCATCTGATAGCGAACTGTATGAATATGGCAAGATATCGGATAAATCCGATCCGTTAGATAAGCTGCAAATATCAGGTTAATTTGTACCCGGTAACACGGTACCATCTCGATTTCCCTGAATTTTAATTCGCCCTAAATTAGGGAAGGGCGATCTCGATTCAATTCTGAGACAATTGATCTTTTTCATTCGATTAATTGATATTTAATTGATCTTTTTGTCTTCTGATTAATAGGTTGGAACGATCTTTTCATTCGATCTTACCAAACGATTTTTCCCCCTCTTTTGACCACCCAGAGTATATATTGAGGAAATTTTGTACATTGAACTATGAGAGTTTTTGGAATGCCGTTCAAAAAAAAATATCATTGGAGTCAAAAATGTTAAATAATTGACGAATTTTTTACAACGATCCTTCAAGATCGATCTTTTTGAGCCGATTAATCGATAAAATCGAGTAGAAAAGTTGAGAGTCGATTTTTTATTATTTTTTTTAAGTTCGCCCATCCCTACCCAAAGTTTATTTTTCCCAAAAATTGAAACAAAGAAGTACGAGTTTATAAGATAGGAGTGTTCGTTATTAAAAGTCAGTGAAGTCGGTAGTGTCGATATTAAAAAACGAATAGATGTCGCTCCAAAGCATTTCTTGAAATTAAAGCTAATTATATTAAGTACAGACCACATTTCACGAAGAGAAATAACCAGTTCGACAAATTTTAAATTATGTGTTAGTGTTTTTCAATAAAAATTGGTATTTTTAAAGAAAAATCATTACCCCTTGATGGAAAATTACAAGTTCACAAAATTTGATGTTATGTTACCGATTTTCGAGGGAAATTAATATTTTGATTGAAAAGTTATTACCTCTGGATGGAAAAGTACAAGTTCGTAAAATTTTAGGTTATGTTAGGGTTTTTCGACGGAAATTAATATTTTTTATAGAAATATACCTTTTGATGGAAAATTAAAGTTTGTAAAATTTTAGGTTATATTAGTGTTTTTCGAGGGAAGTTTATATCTTTATTTATTGAGAAATCAGTATCTATTGACGGAAAATTACAAGTTTGTAAAATTTTAGGTCATGTTAGGGTTTTCCAAGGGAAATGGATACTTTTATAGAAACCTTTTGATGGAAAATCACAAATTTGTAAAATTTTAGGTTACATTAGGGTTTCTCTAGTGCTGCATTCAAGTGGGAGCTCATCTTTCAAGATCTTGTCTCGTTGTTGTCTTGTCATTATCAAGAATCTTGAAAAAATTATTGAATGACACTAATCTATATATTACCATGGTCACCTAAATATTTTCACCCCATTTCATGTTGTCAAACGCAAAACTTCTCGCAAAAAAAATAAAAACCATTTCACTGTTCAAGAATCTTGGTTTAAAATATTCTCGAAATTTCGAGCGATATGAAGCAAGATCAATATTTTCTTGTCATGAGGTGCATCACTAAGTTTTTCAACAAAAATTTATACTTTTGTTTCAAGAGAAGTATTCATTTTCCTTGAAAAAACCCTAACATACCTTAAAATTTTACAAACTTGTAATTTTCCATCAAAAGGTACTGATATTTCTATAAAAGAATTAATTTCCCTCGAAAAACCCTAACATATCCTAGCATTTTACAAACTTGTAATTTTCCATCAAGGGATAATAATTTTTCTTTAAAAATATTAATTTTTGTTGCAAAACACTAAAAAAACTTAAAATTTGTCAAACTGGTTATTCCTCTTCATGACATGTGGTCTGCACTTAATATAATTAGCTTTAATTTCAAAAAGTACTTTGGAGCGACATCTATTTGTTTTTTAACCCTTACCACCTAGAAACCTAGATCATTATCATTTCTTCCATTTTTTAAGTAATTTTTTTCGATTTTTGTGAGTTCTTTTGTAAATTTACAATAATAAAATGTTAGAGAATCAAAAATTATACTCCGTTATTTGAAGTTTCTTGTAAATTGCTTAATATTAATAAACAAATACTGAAAAAAGTCACTTTTTGCAAGAAAAAATCATTATCTGAAAAAGTTTTCAGCGCAGTCTTATGAAACTTAGCATATATACGTTTTCAAGGTCACTGATTACGAATCTGTTATCAGATTTAGGAAATTCAATATGGCGGATCCAATATGGCCCAAAGAATTTGTTAAATTACCTCTGTTTGTAATAGAAATTGGTATCTGTGGGCTTTTAGGGTCGCTGATTACGAATCTGTGACCAGATTTACGAAATTCAAGATGGCGGACTTAATTTTAAAAATTCATGCTAATATCGAAATGAAATTTTGTTTACGAATGTTTTTGATGTCTCTGATCACAGATATGTTATTATTAGATCTTAGATTTTTAATTTTTGAATTTTGACTTCAGATTCGTAATCAGCGACCCAAAAAAAACCCGAAAACCCATTTTGAAGCCACGAGACTTATTTTCAAATTTTTTGTCCGCCATATTGCATCTGTCATTTTGAATTTTTGAATTTTGACTTCAGATTCGTATTTAGCGATCCAAAAAAAAAAACCCAGAACCCATTTTGAAGCCACGGAACCAATTTTTTCATTTTTTATCCGCCATATTGTATTCGCCATTTTGAATTTTGGAATTTTGACTTCAGATTCGTAATCAGTGACCTATAAAACCCCCGAGAACCCATTTTGAAGTCACGGGACTTATTTTTACATTTTAGGTCCGCGATATTGGATCCGCCATTTTGAATTTTAAAAATTTCAAAACTTGACTTCAAATTCGTAATCAGCGACCCCAAAAACCTTTCGTGCATGAAGTTTTAAACAATTCGTATTTAAGGAAAAATGTATGCTTCAAAGGGTTAATATCGTTTCCGACTTCATTGACTTTTAATAGCGGGCACTCCTATCTTATGAACTTGAACTTCTTTGTTTCAATTTTTGGAGAAAATAAACTTTGGGAGAGTTAAAATTTTGGAAATTAAGATGGTACCGGTAACATAACAAACGAAGTGAGTCACAAGTCGCAGCAGTTCGCTCCAGAATCCGATACAGAATATGAACGACTTGTGACCTTTTATAAGGAATGATTCAAATAAAAAAGGTTTCAGTTGCTATTAACTAAAAATATAGGTACTGTAGAGTACCTGTGTGGAAAAAATCATTTAAAATCTTTAAAATGCAGCATGAAAACTCGATTATGTCGATTGAGCCGCAAAATCGAATATATAATCGAAACTGAAAAGTGAAGTTAGATTTCTTATTTTAAACTGATTTGGTGTAAGATAAGTATTTTAAAGTATGTTTCAGTTTAGTTCAAACGAAAAAATAAACGTCAAAATCTAAAATAAACATCAATTACTTAGAAGAAAAAAATTCAATGTTTATTAGAGAAACTTGATGCTGGAATAAATTCAATTTTAATAGCAGATTATGTGAAAAGAAAATATTTTAAAAATTTTTAAATATTTTTCAAAACCTAAAAAATCAGAAAACCGAATACGAAAGCAATTTTAATGGACACATATGTTTTATTTACAATATATTTATATAAACTGTTCATTAGGTTACAAATTTTCATCAAACTTTATGATTTTTTAATGAATAATTACTTCGTAAATAATTTTTTTTCGCAATAACATATAATATATCAAAACAAAGATTCATTTATAATTTACTGTGTTAATTATTATCATTAGAAATTCGTTGACATGTCCAAATGTTATGAGATAATATATTTTCTCCTTTTTATTATTTTATTTCTAATTTTGCAATAATTTTTATTAAAATATTATAATTTGGTGCATTCATCAAGTGGTAAACGACTTTTGCAACATATACCTGTATTTTTTTCAATATCTTTTGTTTAACTGCAGGTATTTGCCTGTTTGATTTGAAGTTTACAAAGCAATAACTTTATACATCTGAAATTTGCCAAGTGTCAAACGGGTCGGATAAAAGAGAGTTTTTTCATCACCGAATACAAGTATATCCGCGGATACGGATTAAACTGCAGAACTCTAGTGCTTCTTTGTTTCATTATTAGAGTGGTCCAAAAAAGTATTGCAAAAGTTTTTGTTTGAATTTTCATGCTCTTACACTCCAGATTTCTTTGAATCCCAAAAAAGGTAAACACGTATTTTTTTATTTTGAAATCAATTGATATTTAGAGGTTGTCCATAGCCCATAAAGTTTTACGTGTATTTCCCATGGGAAAAGAAGACGTTTTCGTAAATTTGCGATAGAATCGTTAATATTAGATATAAATTACATTTTCTTGTACACTTTTCTTGATGATTATTCGCTAAATATGAGTCATTAACTACTTTTTGAATTCAAGCCCCATAAACCACTTTTATAGGGTCGCAAAAAACTCCATGAATGCAAAAATGAGATATCGCGTATTTTTTGAGAATTAATATTTTTTTTAGTTTTTTCTCACAAACTGTTATATAATAGATAAGTTATTACTTTTTAAACACATTTTGATATTTTAAAAATTGTTTAAACAATTTATTGCTGTTCATAACTATCTTTTCTTAGAATAATGCTAGAAAATTGCTGTATCTTCCACTTTTCTTCGACTGTCTAGTTTTAATGAGACAATAATTATTGAAAATTAATCAAATTAATTGTTTAAACAATTAATTGTTGTTGATAACGATCTTCTCTTAGAGACTTAGAATGAAGCTAGAAAAATGCGTTTTTTTCTACATTCTTCCACTTTTCTTCAACTTTCTAGTTGTAATGAGATAATAATTATTAGAAATTAACGAAAGTAATTGTTTAAACAATTAATTCCTGTTTATAATGATCTTCTCTTAGCATAGAGCTAGCAAATTGCGGCTTTTTCTACATTCTTCCACTTTTCTTCAACTTTCTAGTTAGAATGAGATAATGATTCTTGAAAATTAACAAAAGGAATTATTTAAATAATTGATTGTTCTTTATAACGATTTCTCTTAGAATAAAGCTACAAAATTTATTTATTTATTTATTTCAATATAAACGGGAAAGCCCTTTGTACAGTGATCTATTTATTTTATACAGTGTCTTAAGTTTTAAAACTAAAACTTGTGGTTTTTACAACATTGTTCAACTTTTTTTGACTCTTTAGTTATGAACAATCAAATAATTAAACATCTACAAGAATCATTGTTTAAATAAGAAGAAAATTTAATTCAGAAAAAAATAATGGAATGCTTTTCAAATAATAATTCTTGTTGGTCTTTATTTATTATTAATTTGTTAATAACTAAAAAGCCGAAGAAAAGTTCGAAATTTTAGAAAAACCCGCAAGTACCTGGATTATTTTTCAAAAAAGAATAATAATAGACAAAAATATACAGTTTTAAAAATGATTTTTGTTGATGTTTATTTGTTATTATTTGTTGATAACTAAAGAGTCGAAGAAAAGTTGAACAATGTAGAAAAAACCGCAATTATTTGACTTCATTCTAAGAAAAGATTGTTATAAACAATAATACAATATTTAAAGAATTATTTCTGTTAATTTTAATTATTTATTATCCCATTATGACTAGAGAATCAAAGAAAAGTTTAAGAATGTAGAAAAAGCCGCAATTCTCTTGTTTTATACTAAAAGAGGGTTTTTAAAAACAACAATTAATTGTTTAAACAATAATATTTGTTACTTTTCAATAATTCTTATCTCATTCTTAGTACAAAGTCGAAGAAAAGTTTAAAAAGTAGAAAAAAGCGCAATTTTCTTCTGTTTTAAAATTCTAAAAGAAGATCGTCATACATAAGAATTAATTGTTTAAACAATTACTTTTGTTAATTTTCAATAATTATTATCTCATTCTAACTAAAAAGTTGAAAAGTGGAAGAATGTAAAAAAACCGCAATTTTCTAGCTTTATTCTAAGAGAAGGTCGTTGTAAATCAGAAACAATTGTTTAAACAATTAATTTTGTTGATTTTCAATAATTATTCTCATTATAACTAGAGAGTCGAAGGAAAGTTGATAAGTGTAGAGAAAACCGCAACTTTCTAGCTTTATTATATGAAGAGATAGTTATAAACAATAAATTGTTTAAACAATTTTTAAAATATCAAAATATTTAAAAAGTAATATCTTACGTCTTAAAAACAATTTATAAAAAAACTGCAAAAAAAATATTATTAAATGCCAAAAATACGCCGTATTTCATTTTTGCACTTATGGAGTTTTTTTGGGACCTTATTAAAGTGGTTTATGGGAGTTGAATTGAAAAAGTAATTATTGATTCGTATTCAGCGATTTTTTCTCAAGAAAAGCATGCAAGGAAAGGTTAGATTCATCTAATATTAACGATTCTATCGCAAAACAAAAACGTATTTTTTCCCCATGGGAAATACACGTAAAACTTTATGGGCTTTGAGCAACCTCTAAATATCAATTGATTTCAAGATAAAAAATACGTATTTACTTTTCTTGGGATTGAAACAAGTCTGAGGAATGAGTGCACGATAATTCGAAAAAAAATTTGGACCACCCTATTCATTATCCATGAAAATTCAGTGATAATTTAAAGTCTTTTAAAAATAAAGAATCATTTGAAACGAAAGGATTAACATAATTTTCCATTATGAAATTCATCAAGCAGTTTTTTTCTTCGTCCAAGAATGACGCATGTGATGCACGTGAATATTTTGTATAAAAACATACAATTTCGAAAGTATTGAGTTATTTTGAATGATGTGTTATTTCTAGTACTAGAAGAAAGTGTTTATATCTCAGTAAAAAATTTTGAAGTCCCTCGTTACGTGCCTTGTGTGACGTGAATGTTCCATTTCTTGCCTTGCATAATAACAGTCAATTGCAGAGGGAGATTCATTTTTTTTTTATTTCTATGTGTGTATGGTAATAATAGGCCTACTTGCTCTTGAACCATACTCGTTATCTGGCATGTTTCATTGCACGTAAATGTACGATTCGTGATTAACGATGAAAAGGTCGAGCAGCTTCTTTCCATCGATTAACTTTTATCAAATGATTCTGAAACATGAATCGATGAATGTCGATTCACTGCAGAACGATGAGTGATGAGTGAGGTTAAATGACAAGTTATAAGGTTATCAAGTAAGTTGATCTCAAACTGTACCCTATAATTATTTTATTTTTAGTGGTTATTTTATTTTTAATGGTGAAAGAATTTCTTAAAATTATGCAAATTATCTTGCAAGGAATAAAGTACAACGTTTTCTTAGAAAACAAAGAAATCATTCACTTTTATTTAATGAATTTTTTTCCTCTCTTGTATCTTAGTTTCCATTGCCATTTTATTAAAGTCACATTTCTTACAATTTAAAAAGTGACACGATCTTAGTCATCGTAAGAAATAAGTCTGACACATTCTTAAGCAATTTGAAGAAAAACCCAGATTCAAAAGATAAAATTAAAAGAGGGTGAAGGTCATTGCTGATAATTTAAAAATACGTGCTATTGATAACTATCTTTTCGAATGGAAATATATTTCCGCCAAAACGTATTTAGAGCGCAATTTACGCATTATCCGTCATACACTACATGACATTAACGACAATGGGGTCTTACATTTTATGTCGAGACCCTCTGCGTCGTGCCGGAAGCGAGAACAAGGCGTTCATTCAAGGCTAAAGATTGAACTGCTGCTTAACATAATTAACCTCCGTTTAAAACGACGTGACCTTTTAAAAATGTCCCTTCTCCCTGAGAAATAATTTCACCGATCACATCGGTGATGAAATGAGATCAGTTTACCAAACGAAAATTAACATCTTTCAAAAACTGATCAATTCTTTTTAAAAATACACGTAATTATGATAATTATGATATTAAAAATAAATAATTATATTTTAAAGAGTACGAAAAATAGTAAGGCAATCAGTTAATAAATAAACAATAATTACTCATAATCGGGTTACGTCAAGATTTAAGGCCTTATAAATGTCAGATAATTATACTTGTTATTTATTATTGATCGTTGACTTTAATTTTAATTTTTATTATCACTTTTCATACCGGTTCTAAATATTATTTGAGTTACCATTTAAAATATAAATTATGTACATCCGTAACATAAAGAAAACACAGGACACCGCTTATTTTCCCGTTACATGATTACTGTTTAGTACCGAGAGAAGGGGGAAGTTATGTCATTAAAACGCAACATCACCACAACAAAAGTGTTTACTCTGCTCTCCTTAAGTACGAATAAATTTTCTCATTCATGAAACATTTTTGTTTCTTATTTCATTTCGAAACGGAATGCATACCTACGTTGCATAATTGCGAAATGTGATCGATTTTACATTCAGCGATTGGCAACAGAACAAAAAATATCTCTGACAACGAAGCACGTTTTGTAAACATCGGTACTGTTATTTTTTATTTATTTTTAGTATTTTTGTCAAAATTAGAAAACCGTGTTCCTATATCTTTTCAATTTGACGAATCACAAAAACATGTCTGAAAACTGGGTTTTATTTGAAGAAGAAGTCTTGCTATTGACAAAATCACTCTTATCTAATCTCTATGATAAGACGACAATGAAATGGAATCTTCATTCTTGAACAACAGTTCACTTAAAAAATTTGTTGACTCAAACTCGAGTAATCTTGATAAAGTGCTAATTCGATTTCTGCGGCGTAATTATTATTTAAGACAATTTTTATCTGATAAAAAAGTTGCTAACTGTGTTTGCAAGAAATTTTCCATTGAAAATAGAAGCAAAATGTGTTTCCTACTTTTGAATGACAAATAGTTAGAAAACCGGTATGATAGTGTGAATCCCACGTGTTTTAGTATTCGTGTATCGAGTGCCATTATCGTAAGGTTGATTGTAACCACGTGATGGTGCTTGGTAGGAATTATTACCACTGCAACAAACGAAGTCGATTGGAGGAAGTCTACACTCGACAGTCAACAGTCCCATGGACTATCTCTCGGTCGTGTATCGCCGAATAAATTCGAGTCGGTGGGAAAATCACGCTCCTCCCTCGCCATAAAGTGCATTTAAAAGTGCAGTGACGCAGACAAGTCTTGCGCCGTATTTCTCCAATGCCTGTCAGACGTCGCGTGAATGTCTTACGCACCTTACGTTTCCACTGCAACTCTGAGTCCTTGAAAATTCCTTTTTTTTTTTATTATTACTGCAACTCCAAGTCCTTGAAAATTCCTTTTTTTTCATTATTACATAAAATCACCGTCTTCTGTTCAATTATTCCTAACATTTTTATAACGGAAACAAAACTGTAAAGTGATTTTTTGTTCAAGAAAAACAATTCTGTGGTCTCATTTCCCAATGTGCAGCAAACTATTAATAAAATGAGACAAAAGTGAGTGGAGTGAATCAGTGAAAAAAAAGTATAGAACTTGAAATTTTGTTTTTAAATGTTGGGAGGAATTTATTTAAAGCTTTTTTATTATAACCAAATTGGGGAGGAACTTTGATGAAATAAAAAGTGGGATGGCGTTTCGTGTGGTATTAGGGACAGAATTATTGAGTCTTATCGCATGTGACGTCATGAATATATGATAAAACCTCGTCGTTCAATCACATTGTTCTCAATAACGCTAATCCGATGACTTATTCATATTTGAATGTGAAATCGAACGGTACGATGCATCCAAATTCGTATGGCGGATTTAACATGAGGTTGATAATTAACGTGAGAATTGATTAACATTTAATGTGAGAATTGATAATTTTCATTTGCTGACTAGGAATTTAATTTTCTGGTTGCAGGTAATTTATTTATGAACGCATCATTCGCATCGAATTTCGGTCTTCGATATTATTTATAAATGCATAATTCGCATCGAATTTCGGTTTTCGATAATTCGTTATCGCTTAATCTACGATAAATCATTAATTATAGCTTGCAATCTAAATATTAAACTGAAGCAAATAAATAATTACACTGATGAAAAAAAGTATTAAAAAATTAATGTAGTCTTCAAATTAGCTATAAATTGTAATTGTGCGTTACATTCTCATCATGTTTTCGTAATGGAAATATTTATAATAGAACTATTTATAGAAATATTTATAGAAGGAGTATGCTAAAAAAGTGAGAGTGCATTTCCATAATTGTCATAATTTTCTCTACCCACGGGATAATTAATTAATAAATGAGGCACTGTGTAGAAATAACGTTCCATATTCCGCGGGAGACAACATTTCTAATTAGAATAGAATTATACACTTGACAGGTGTGAGAGTGCAAGTAACATCATTCACAAGAAAAACATTTGCAGATCTTGTTTACTTTAAAAAAAGAAAATAACTTATTAAAATAATTAAATATGCCGTTAATAAAATATTTATTTAGCTTGAAATTATTATGATAATAATAATAATAATTATTATTATTATCATCGAATAATAATAATTATTATTATTATTACTATATAAATTATAATTTATATTCGATTAAAACGTTCCTAAATAAGTAAAAAAATTATGCATTAGGAAAGTAAATTATTTATAACAGTACAAATTGACTTGGTTTAATTTCAAGATATGTACAAATTAAGTTTCAAGAAATCGCTGAGGTTGGATTGCCATGAAAATTGCATGCTTCGATCGAAGGACGGAAGCTCATCCGCTTCGTTGCCAAATGCATAGTCTCGACCTCGGTCTACCTCTAATTTCTAGAAAATCTCAACATTTTAATGTAGCTACGATACAAAGTGCCAAAGTTTAACTCAAAATTAGAAATTATACTGATTTACTCTAATATACAGTTCTGTATCGTTAAGCGCTTAAATATTCAGCTGACGTAATCCAGCTTTCACAAAAAGTATTTCCGAGAAAGATAGTCAAGTTAATGAACACATTAAAGAAACTCATTTTCACAAATTTTATTTCAAAGTCTAACACTGTTATTGCGATATCGTGAAAATAACTTTTCCTTTCTCTGTTACAAATCATTTGCTCGGAGAAATAGTTCCAATCGTATCACCATGAACATTTTTTTCAGCGACATTAAAAGATGTTTATTCCTCAAGAAAAAAGGTGATGAAGGAAAAACAAACTTTGGTGACTAATTTATTTATTAATTATATCTCTCTAATGTCTGAAAGTCTTATTAGGGCAGGTCGTAAGCATAATTAAATTCGAAACTCGCGAAACTCGTTGCTCTCTTCCGGCAGGCTTTCCTATATCGAGAGATTAAAGATCTGACAAGGCTAGTAAGCGTGAAGCGGATGAGAACCTCGATTCGCTGGTGAATGAGTTGGCGAAGCAATTCCGACCGTAAGGTAAACCAGCGTGGCGATCTTCTCGGGGCAGGGGCATTGTCTCTGGCCCGAGGCCCTGGGCCTCTCCTCGGTCCCGAGAAACTTATCCAGTGTTGCTCCAACTACCGAAAGGTTACGAGCACTTCTTAGCAAAATTCTTATCCCAACCACAATTCTCACCGCGATGCTAACTACCAAAAGATTTTTTAAATCTTCCAAACTCAAGTACCATTCCCTCTCTTATCCCTTTTGTCAGTTCGGTGCGAAATGATGCGTCCAATTTGAATAACAAAATCTACTTAGATTTTAATTTTAATTTCAACAACAATTTAAAGATGGAACTCGCCATACGAATTTTTGCAGGTTTTTCCAGCGAGGTAATGAGAGTGGGAATAAGAAATAAAATTGAAGTGAAGTTGTGAATTTTGCAATGAGGAGTGTTCTGGTATCTCCTTCGCGGATGCCGGAAAGACTGTTTCCGTTGGTGGAAGACTTGGAACGCAGTGTTCAGTGGACCGATCTTGCGAACAACATAGGTGACCTAGAACAAAATTACCATCGACGCAGAACAGCCAGGAAGAATCGAGAGTACGATGACCTTGAAAGACACACGATTCGTAGGCGGTCAATGCCGGAAGTTCAAAAAGCTGACCTCGTATACGTTCGTCGTCTCCAAGAAGAATACTCCCCAAGAACTGATCAGACCCCAAGTCCCTTGAGTCCGGGTCGACCCGAGTCTCCAAAGGTCAATAGACTCACCTGGAAACCAAGAACAGAGTTCGAAAGGTCGTATTTTGGTGAGACCTTAGATGATCGACCAGTTTGTCAACATGAAGATCGAGTGATTTATCAGAATCAAAATCCTACAATTTATCAAACTGATGATCATCATCTTTATACAAAAGAAGATCTTCATATTTATCCAAAAGAAGATCATCAACTTTATTCAAAAGAAGATCAGCATCTTTATCCAAAAGAAGATCATCATCTTTATCCAAAAGATCATCTTTATCCAAAAGATCATCTTTATCCAAAAGAAGATCATCATCTTTATCCAAAAGATCATCTTTATCCAAAAGATCATCTTTATCCAAAAGAAGATCATCATCTGTATCCAAATCAACATCAAAATGAACATCACCTAAATTATCAAAATTTAAACAGTCCAATTTATCAAACTGACGATTGTCAACTTTATCAAAATGAAGAACATCAGAATCATCAAAAAATAGATCTGACACATAGATCCAAACCGCAAGATCAAAATTCAAAGCAGAACCTGAATCTGCAACAAGGAAAACAAATAGAATCAAAGAAAGCAGTTGGTGAAAGTTTTACTACTAGTCTAGTGACTAAGGACCCCCAGAAGAACTTGAAGAATGAAAAGTCAAACTTCAGAGGCAGTAGGGAGAGACTCCATGAGATTTTTGAATACAATAGATACCTTAGGAGACAATTTTTTGCAGATATGCCAGGGAATAATCAAAGTCAGAGAAGAAGAACAATTTCTGAGAAGTTGGTTAGTCCAGTGAAAACTCTAGAGACGTTGAAACATGTGGGTGTAGGATTTGGAAGCACTGAGACTCTTACGAGTCAGAGTAACCAATCAGCTGATAGCAGCACTAATGGCAGAAAGTCTCGAGCTGATTTCAGCAATACTCCGGATTCGGTGGATGAGGATAAGCCATTTATCAACATTCTGGGAGAAAATGAAATTCAGTTCAAAAATTTCAAAGGAACGAATCTTGGTAGGCAAAGTGCTGTCGAGAAAGCAAAAAATGAAAGGAATATTTCCATCACTCAAGATCAAGTTAATGATAAGAAGTCCCTGCCTAAAGTTTATTTTGGTATGGAAAATACTGGAACTACAGAAAAGACTACAGTTGAAAAAAATGAACCTTGTGATCAGAACTCTGAAGCGCTAAAACTTCTAGATAGATTTCAAAACAGAACAGAAAACCATAAGCTAAAAAGTTCTTTTAGCCCTAAATCATCTAATCAATTAGGATGGGATGACCATTCCAGATACCAGATGAAAGAAACTCCTCAAGGTCAAAACTACCTTCCTTCCAAATTCCATCAGTCTCTTCCTGATCTTCCAGGTCTGGATCATTCAAATTCGATAGCTAGGGTTTCAGTGAATGGATCCGCCCACAATCTTCCCACAGAAAGTGGAACTCACTCATCAAGAAATTATGATGATAATGAAGTCTCAAAACTCTTGGTGAGAATGGAAAGTAATTTTCCCTCGAGTGCCTATACTTATAAACCACTGCCAACAAACCTAACTTCCCAAGAAGAACCTGATAACTCGAAATTTTTTGCAACCTACGTTCACATATCTGACTCTTCTGACAAGGATTCCAAAAGTTCGACACCTTCTTCTATTAGAAAAAGGAAAAAGAACGTGCCACCTCCTTTGGATTTATCGACTGTGAATGAGAGGTACGAAAGGTATGATGAATTGCAGAGGAATTTTATGCCAACTTACACTGTTGATGTAACGAAGGTTTCTAGGGGAGTTGTAACCTTGGCCAATGAAAGAAAAATTGCTGCTGATAGTGAGATTATAAATAGGGACTTGATAAGAAATAAGGAAAATTCCTCAAGGAATAACAATCTGTTGAAGTTTTCTTCGAATCTTTCGAGGTCATCTTCCTTCCTACCAAAGAATTGTGGGGAGAGTGAACGAGATGGAAAAGCAGTATTGGGAACCAAGAACTTGAACAAGTCGTGTTGTGACCTGACGAACTTGGATGACCTTTTGTCACCTCAACTGGTGAACAATTTTAAGAACTCTTTAGCTGACCTTTCACGTTGTGACAGTCCTCCAAGTGTAATTCATGTAAATCCACAATTCGAAAGGAGTGATAGTGTTCTTAACAGCAGTGATTGTAGTCCTCAGTGGGACCAGTGGAACCAGATCAGCAAGCTGACTTCAAGAACCGGAACAAAGCTTCCCTTGGTTTATGGCCCGATCCCGTACAGACAGTACTGTGATATGAAAATGAGTAATTTATCAATATTTTTTATTTAGAGCTTGTTGTGTTGTATTGAGTGGAAAAGATACAAGATTCCAATGGGGGAGATAAAATGGTGCAGTAGATAAAAATTCAAACTTTCGAAATAATTAAAATTTCTAAATATTTAGTCTCATATATTATATTATAAACGTTATCTTAGTCTCATTTTAAAGACAATAATAGAATAGAATTACATATTAAGGCGGAGGGAAAATGCTCAATTGATCGGATCTTTTGAGCCAAGTGAAAAAAGTTGCGGTTTGACATCAGAAAGAAGGGGGAAAAGCAATTTTTCAAAAAAAAAAAACTTTTGACTTGAAAATTCGAAATTAAGAACATTTTTCAAATTTTTCCTATGGAAGAGATAATTATGGTAAACTTTTCGTACATGTAATTTTCGATTATGAATAATAATACAACACCCGAAATTGAAAGAAAAAAATTTCTGCGAGTTAAAGGGTATATCTCAGAAACCTTTCACTTTTCTGTGAAAAAGTAAACAACAATTTCTATAATAGTACAGTCAAATTAGCCGCAAAAAGACCATTTGCTGGAACAAATTAGAAGCAAGCTAAATTTTGTCTTAAAATCTTTGGATGAACGTCCTTTTGAAGCCCTAAAAAGTTCGAGGCTGAATTCTTAAAAAAAGCTGTGTTATTAACAAAAAACGTAATATTGCAACATTTTTTCAACACTTGCTTGGATTTCAACAAAAGCTTGGATTACTTTTATTAAGTTACTTTAAGTTATTAAGTTATTAAGTTACTTTCAATTAAGAGATAGGTAAAAAGTGTATAGCACTTTATTTTTAGAGCATAAAATAAGCTTTAAAATGATCCCTTAGCGAATATCCTACGACAAATGAAGAGTACAAAGAAGTACAAAACTAGATAACCAGCAAAACGGGAATTTTTCAGGAGAGCGAGAAAACATTGTGTAAAATCAAAATCGCCATTTAAAGATAAAACAAAAGTCCTCTCTTGAGCTGAAGTGTTGCTGAATTGTGGCTAAAAAAGTTTGATTAGAAAAAGTTATCCAGTTTTGGGGAAATACATGTGGAAGTCGATAATCTCGAAGTGACACTAACCAAAAATTAGAGGAGGCTCGGCTGCGGATTGTAATAAAAAATATAATTTTTAGTTTAAACAGAAAAATAAAAACTTGCTCCCAAGACATTAAGTTGCTGAATACGGGTAAATAAAGGTGGGTCAAAAAAAGTTAGCCAGTTTCGAGTAAATCTACTGAGAATGTTGGGGGTAGAATTTCATAGGTTTTCAAAATCGGCTTTGGAAGCGATTAAAAATCGAATTTTCAATATTTTATAAAAACAAAAACTTTCTCCCGAGATATGGGGATGGTGAATGAGAAGAAAAAATTTTTTATAAAAAGAAGTTATTCTGTTCCGAGAAAATCAAGATCTAGGGTGACGGTATCGCACTGAGTCAAACAATTTTTCGCTGAAAATCTGATAAAAAAACAAAATTATATATTTTTATCAATAAAGTTTGATAATTTCGAGAAATAAATTTCTTTAAGTATTATCAAATTTAATTAATATCAAATTTCTATAGAAAATTACAGTTTTGGAAAACTCTACTTTTCAATTTTTGCAACTAAACAAAAAATTGTTTAAATTAATTTCTGCCTGGACAAACTTCTTTGAAATGCATTTATGCTTGTCAAATTTTCTCAGCATTTTTAAATTAAAATTGTAAAAATTATTTTTAAAAACTGTCGGTAACCTTATGGCGAAGTGGTCAATAAAGGGATAAAAATGAGATTTTGAAGAAATCCTTTTAACACAACGTGTATTTGATTTTTGAAGAACTTTTTATGCAAAAAGCCCATTTTCGACAAAAGTGTTGGTTATCTAGTTTTGTACTGACACCCTTCAAATAGTTTATGAGATATGTATTTGTTAAATAACATTGTGCGTTTTTCAGGGAAGACAAAGCGATGATAAATTTTTATTGCTGCAAAAAACATCGCGATCGGGTTTTTGCTATTGGCTTCTCAAATCGCATAGTTCAAAGTATTAAAAAACATTTTTTTGGGGTTTCAGAATCCAAAAATGACAGAGGAAAAAGTATTTTCAAGATGTTAACAAAATTTTTCACATTGTTTATGACAAATCGTTATTTCCAAATTAAAAAAAAATCTATGACAATTTGGCCTAGTTCTGTGAAATTGTTAATAAAATTTGTGCAAATATTTTTTTGGAATGAATATATTGCACATAGGACTTTTTGGAAAAATAATAAATAAAATCGACCTTCCTCAACGGTTATACCCAACTTTTTTCAGATTTTTTTGGTATCTGTATGGGAAAAAATTAAGCATACTTTTTCCTGAAGAGGCACAATCTGTTAGATATTTCAGAAAAATTGAACTCGACAGATTTTTTTTACAAAATATGAATGTTAAAAAAAAGTGCCTCACCCACCCCTCTGTCATTTTTGGTTTCTGAAATCCAAAAAAATGTTTTTTAATACTTTGAATTATCCAATATGAAACCGATCGCGATTTTTTTTGCAACAATGGAAATTTATCATCGCTTTGTCTTCCCTGAAAAACGCACAATGTTAATTAACAAATTCATATCTCATAAAATATTTGTCGTAGTATATTCACTAAGTGCCCATTTTAAAGCTTATTTTATGCTCCAATCATTTTAAGACAAAAATCAGTTTGTTTCTAATTTATTCCAGCAGAAATCCTAATTTATCTGTACTATAAGAACAACACTGGGAATTTCTCTATATTATCTATAAGTCCTACAAAATCATATTTTGTAGTTGAACAGACAATAACTATTGTATTAAAATCGTTATTAAATTACTTAATTGGGTAATTAATTACGAAAAATTTAAGGAGTGTGACGGTGTACAATTAAAAATTAATTAAAAATATGATAAAAGATGCTAAAAATTATCTTTGAAGTAACCAAAAATATGACAGTTTCCTTGTGTGACGCCACTCGAGACATGTAAATCAGCATTTTCACATAGAACAAATTTTAATTTTTTAATTTAATCGTTTCGGTCGACCGAAAAGGTTTATAATTTTCTGCTACAAGTTAGCAATTAAGTATTTGTTCCTTGAGCACAATCACAGAAAGCTGAAGAACAACCGTGAAAAGGTATTTATAAACTTTTCAAAACTTTTGATTATATTTCAAAGAGTATCATGAGTGTTACGGTCGTTTTTAACTTTTGTACGCACACAATTTTGTTTTTAAATTATGATTTCTCTCATAAAAAATGAGCACAATGGTTTAGATTGGCCCTTACCCTCTGTTATTACTTAAATTTTGAGTTTTAATAAGTTTTTATCGCGTGCGAGCTGGCTTATTTATAAAAAGTGTGCAAGTATTAGCGTTACGGTTGAAATGTCAAAATTCGAGGGACATTTTGAAGCCTTTGACTTTGTTCATATTGAACAAAATGCAGATTCTTATGAATAAATATTATTCTGCTTTAATTAACTTGAAATGGATATTTTGTTTTATAGCCTTATCTTATTTCGGCACAGAGTTTAAGCATAAAAAGCATACGAAAATGTGGATCAGGACAAGCTAATTCTATTAAAAATCGAACATTCAAACTTCAATTACTTTTGTTCTAAACAATAAATATATTTAAAACCATTTGTGCAGTATAGTTTACACTATAACAGAAATTAATTTGATATTTATTAAAACTACCTAGATATCTTTGAGGGACCCAATAGTGAAAGGTTCCTGAGAATGTTTTGAGGTTCCTGAGAATGTCCCTAGAATGTTTTGAAAATGTCAAAAAATGTTTTTTGAAAAAATAAAAAAAAATATTTATTTTAAAAAATTGTACATATCGAGCCCGAAATTTCTTCAGTTTGAATCAAAGAAGCATGCCATATTTTTAGTTTCATGGAAAAAAAAGTTTTCATATTTTTTGTCGTGTCTGAAAATCGTCCCATATTTCAAAATTTGCATTTTTAAGCGTAAAAATATATGAAAAGAAATTTTTTAAGAAATTGGAAATATGGCACGCTTCTTTGATTCAAGCTAGTTGAATTTTCGGCTCTCCATGTTCAACTTTTTAAAAATAATTCTTTTTAATTTTTCAAAAATACATCGTTTTTTGACACTTTTAAAAAATTCTAACTTTGAGAAAAATTTTTTTTCAATTTTGAATTTTATAATATTATTTATTATCAAAAACTATGTGTACAAAAAATTCGCCATAATCATCCCTCCTATAGGAAAAATTTGAAAAATGTTCAAAATTTCGAATTTTCAAGTCAAAAGTTCGAAGAGAAGAAATTTTTGTTTGAAATTTTTTTTGCCCCTTCTTTCTGATAACAAACAACAACTTTTTTTTACTAGGCTCAAAAGATCCGATCAATTTGAGCATTTTCACTCCGCCTCATTATAATAATAGAAGAGAACTGTTTATTTTTTCCCTTGGTTCAATCAAAGGCTGAACTTCCAACAAAAGTTGAAAATTAAAATAAAATAAATGTTACTTGTTTATTTTTTGTAAAATGAAACGAAAAACAGAAAACTCTAAAGAATTATTTTTAAAGGACAATTATGGGCAAACATTTTTTTCTTCTAAAGTTGGATTATGAAACTATGTATTACAAACTACACATGAAGGGCATAAGGGGCTAAGCCACATTTTGTCCAAAATTACATTACTGGCTCAAAAAATCAGATAAATTTTAATATACATTGTGTCAAAAGAAATTTTTTATAATTACATTTTTCAAATTTTTTTTCTCAATGTTTCAATTTTTTTGCATTTAAAAAATTTTTTATAACATTTTTTCTCAAGTTTTTTTTGTCTTTGCAACATTTTTTAACCTTTTGTAGCTCCATAGCTCCAAATCTACTTTGCTTCTGCGTCTTTGAATTAAAAATAAAATGTGCCCTAAAATTGAGAAAATTTGCGCCTGGACCGAAAAAAAATTTCCCTCCATTTTCTCAGAACTCAATGACTTTTTTTAATTAAACTTTTCATGTCTCAATTCAGTACTATAGTACCTCGGTAGCGAGTTTCTGTTTTCTTTTTTAAATTGAAAATTGGATTTTTAATTAGCGTCAATAGTTGAAAAAACGCGCATCTGGAATGAAAAGAAAAATTCCCCATCTATTTTCTCGGAACTTAATGACATTTTCCAATCAAACTTTTTTTGTGTCGATTCAGAAACTTAATAACTAGAAATTAAATTTGTTTTTTTCTGAAATTGAAAATTGTGTTTTTAATCACTGGCCAAATTTGAGAAAATGTGCAGCCCGAGCGAAAAAAATATACTCTCCCTCCATTTTCTCGGAACCTAATAACATTTTCCAATGAAACTTTTCACGCTTCAATTCAGTATTCATGTATCTCGAGAGAGGATGTTTTCTTTTTTTTTAATTCAAAATTAGATTTTACGGAACATTTTTTGTCTCTCCTGAAATATCAGCAAAATGTGGCTTAGTCCCTTATGCCGTGTCACCCTTTAAATGTACATTACAGATCGAAATTGTGCGTCCACCTTTTTTTTATAAGGGGAATAAGTTCTCCTAGTTTTAGTAATCTAAGAGATTAAGTTTTTTCCTCAAAATAGTACGAAAGCTAGTCAAATTCTACATCAAATAAACTTAAGTTGAAGTTTGGCACATGGGATAAGTGGCCCAATTACTGCGGGTGCACGTATTGCTACGATTTATTTTCCTAATTAGTATAAACTAAGTATTTAACTTTTGCTATAGGGTCGAGTCAATTCTTATTTACTTGTACAAATTTTTTTGGGCCAGAAAACTTATTTACACTTAGTTTATTCTGATTCGGAAAAGAAATCGCCGTAATATGTACACCCGCAGTATTTGGGACCCTACTAGGGAAAAAATTGAAGTTTTCTTCATACATTCATAAACTTCTGTGGAGACTTATATTTAAAATGAGCCCAATAAAATTAAAAAAGTTAATTATTTCGTAAATTATTTTTTGAAAATGTTATAAACAATCGAAAAATGTACTGTTTTACAATATTTTTTTACAGAATTGACAAGATCACTTCACTTTAGGTTGATTTAACACAGACTTTCGATAGATTTCGTATTATTTTTTGGCAAAAGTTTTATTTTGTAGATTATAAATATTATTATTACTTATGAATAAAAAAAAACTGGTGGTCTGTCATTCGTGACCGGTACTGTGTAATTAATTCTGTTTTCCCAAGACCTGTTTTTTCGTGTCTATAATACCTTAATATTAGGCTTTGAGATTAATTTACAATTTACTAAGCTCGTGTCTCTTGCTTCCCATAAAATCCCATTTTTTTAGGCTTTATTGTCCTCACGTGGGAGTCAATGACTCGCATCTATTGTTTACTGAAAGTGCAGAGAGATCGGGATGAGTACACTCGATGTCAGGAAAGTCAATGCGCAGGCGCATAAACACTGCCTTTCAAGTTTCGAGATTGGTCAGACTTGCATGTCGCATTGTAATATCATATCAGTAGCAAAATCTCGCCGGGCAATGACGGATGTGTTTAGATTTTCAAAAATCCATCTAATTTTGCATTAAAACATCCATTTTCAAATTACCATATTTAAATTTTTTTCGCATTACGAAATAAATAAATGATATAAACATGATTGAGAATCGCTGCTCCTTATGTTGAATCTGCTTCAACGTAATCTCGCGCGATAATTTTGAATTTCATTGGTACGTGATTTTATCCGGAAACTTTTGTTCTTCACTTGGAACTGCGAGCTGAGAAACGTATGTAATTTAATGCTCAGGGGGTTCTTATGTCATTATTTCGATTCCAACTGGACGAGAAAATAAAGACTAATTTGCTTTCTTATTTTCTGATGGTGTGATTGTTATTTCGTTTCATCTGTTTCCGAAGATATAAATTAATTGCTTGAAAAGTTTAGAAAATATTGATAATAATGGTATTCTAGACTCGTTCAATTGGAGAATTTGAGTTTGAAACAAAAATTATGTAAATTTGCAATTGTGTTTAGAAATTATGTATGTATTTGGGGAAACTTCCCAGAAAAGATTTTTCTCTAATTTTTTGCAAATTTTTCATAATTTTCTCGTTAAATTGTGGAATTTTTCTGGTAGGCATGTAAGGATGTAATTTTACACCAAAGGATAAGCCGAGATAATTTATTATGCAATATTCGCTTGAGTCACGACTCGTATAAATTCATCGCCTTCCTAAACAGGATACAGGCAAGTAAAGATGGTGCATCGTATTACGGATATCAAATTATTTCAAATCTAAAAGTAGGCGAAATATTTTATTTTTGAATTCACCTTGTATTGACTGAACTAGAGCAAAACAATTACTAAAAAGGATTGCAAAAATAATTCAGATTGCAAAAATATACATAAATTAATATTGTTTAAAATATTAGAAACTATTCGTTTTCTGATCCTCTAGAAAATTGACGAAATATTCTATTTTATTAAAATACAATAAATTGATGAAGGACTCAATTCATTTATAAATAACCCAGTACAGGATCGATCATTCTATTGTAAAGTTTCAGTCTGAAACCTTACAAGCACACATCTGAACTAGTTAATTCAACAAGTGAAGTGGGTCACTCAACTACTAAATTCCATTTCCACTCCTCGACATTATTTCCATGCAAGAAATAAACAATATTTACAATTATTAATTTTTTAATTCTTCGAAAATGCTGCTTTGTGAGTTCTTTGTAATCCGATTCACAGCATAAAATGAAAATTAAAAAAAGTAATTTAGAATTGAAAAAAGGACACAGTAAATCCCAAATATATTTTTTATCTAAAGTTGGATAAAAACGTTGCAAACAATTAAAAACTACAATTATCCGACGTCGGATAATCTTTATCGAGAGGCGGATAAAAATTATCCGACGCCGAATAATTGTAGTTGTCAATTGTTTGCAACGTTTTTATCCAACTTCAGATAAAAAATACACCTCGGATTTACTGTGGAATTTAATAATATAGAAATAGAGGATTTAATATCTACAAACAGAAAATCTAATTGCGTACGAAATGCGAATTCAGCTTGATTTCAGTGAAACGTTAAATTCATTTTAATCTCCAAATCCTTGACGTCATATAATGTGACTGGCACTTTCGTTGCTCCAAATTTGCCAATTGTGCTTAATTAAAATTCACACACATTCTCATATAATCGCAATAGTAACGTAATGGAGGAACACGAGATAAACTCTGTGAAATTCTCGTTACCGTTATCCTTTTCCGCCAATCCCATTTCCTATATTAAAAATAATGCGAGTTTTCTCCTGAAAATAGAGAAACTGTGATTGTATGATTAAACGTGTAGATTACTGTGTATTTGAAGAAATGTACTTATTTATTGTGAAATGCACAATTTGAGAAAATTTGCATTGACATAGGAATTCTGTTATTGCGGAAATTTCTTAAGAGTTTTGACAATAATAATTAATCCCGATAAGTTGAGTAGGACTCGAGAGCGGAATTTACGACCAAAGTAACAACTGGTGATTAACACTGTGTATGTGGAGCAACGGAAGTTAAACCAGGCATGATCGAACGCTTCGATAGTCTCGTTTTCTATAGAAAACTGACATATTTCAACATTCAAACATATCCGTTGTGAGACGTTCTTTAAAATCAGGGTCTTTCACCGATTTTATGAAAATCGTTAAAAAAATAAATAATAATAAACAAATTCTCGTACAGTTATTTAAAAAGTCTGTTTTTTAGGCCTTTCGTCGAAGGGCGAAAACGTCTATACGTTTTTTAATAAAGAAGTTTTTTGGACCAGTATACCGACAACCTTTAACATCTTTTATTTGAATTTTTTACCTGGTCGACACTCACTAACATCATCTAAGAATTAAAAAAAGTTCATTACAATACCTACTTTATTTTTAGCCGTTCTTAATGATTAATTAAAAGGAAAATTTGAATAATACGTGAGAAAATATGTTATTTTCAACATACTGAAATTTACAAATAAAAGGTGTTAAATAATACTGAATAATTGTTCACCTCTGTCTTAGTTATTTTAATTTTTAATAACCTTCTCTTATTAAAAGTTCGGTACCTAACTAGTTTAATTCTTAAAATAAACGCCCTAGAATTGATCAAAGGTCAAAGCAGGTCTTTGAAACGTTGTGATTGCGGGCCAGAATCTTAAAGATAATTTATTAATCCTTATTAGAACATCGTGTTAAACTCGTTCTTTCTCCATGCAAAATTGCACTTATTATGAGCCTCATACATTCCTTGGTTTGTATGAGGTATGTATGCAATAATTGAAATCAATTATTGCAATATTAAATATCAATATTGAATATCAATTATTGAATATCAATTATTACATTCAACTCTCAAAAAACCTAACAAAAATAAATCAAACTTCAAACTTTATTTACAGAGAGAAAAATAAATTTAAAAAATAAATCAAAATAAAACACTTGCTGCAAATCAAATTTAAAAAAATCTTTATTGAACAAGTAAATAAATTTACATTTTCTGAAGATGTTTCTTACTCTGGATTGCAACATATCATTTTTGATTGAAATTGTTTTATTGCGTTAGATATTGTACATAGGAAAAATAAAATTTCGATAATTAATCAATAACTTTTTTTCCTGCAGAATCGCCAAGGCGGTATGTGGAAGGCGAGGTGACAATTCACTATCGTTCCCCAGTTCGTACAGAAGCTAAAGAGTCCCTCAGTGAAGAGGAACTCGCTCGAAGAAGTGCAGAAAATATGCGCCGGGTTTACCAGGAGGAAAGACGTCGGAAATATCTTCAGGAACTCCATGACATCGACTCACGACGCCACACAGATAATTTCATGTAAGTTACTAATTTGTAAATTATCCAACAATTTTTGTCCCAAGAAAGACAGATGAAAATTGTATAACAAGAAGGGATTAAGAAAGAGATATGAAAATTGTATAACAAGAAGAGATTAATGCGAGAAAAAATATTGATAAAAATAAATAATCGACCTGAGTTCAGTCGCTTTCGGATCAAATCTAGGGATAAAAAGTATATACTTCAAGAATGTGGGTTGTTTCATGTTTCTTTTAAAAGAAACTATTTCCAGGAAATAAATAAATATAAGATTTCACTTAATCTTTATTGAAAATACAAGAGAAACTAATTACACTGAAATCAAAACCTGGTTCACATGATGTGGAATAAATTATCCAGATGAAAATCACGTTCGACGCGAGTAAACAAGCATTCACGCATGCATCATTTAAAAAAAAAACAACAATTCAGGGTCACGCAATGTTTCTTTCACGCACGATAACCATCACCAAATCTTAAATAAGGAGAAACGTTATGTCTGGTCCCGTTGAAAAAGATAAAAACACTGTTAACCAGGCGTGATGGCGAATGTTGGAAAAAAAGTAATCTTATCTTTCCAGTAATTAAATTTGTAACAGCATCTTTCGCTTGATTGCTATCATGTTCATTCATTAAACTAACTTTATTCTAAAAAAAGCTGCACTTTCATTAATAAATATTAGTCGAAAATACTCCTAATAATAAGTGATGAATCTTAGAAATTGAAATAAAAATATTCAAATAGCTCTAAACTAAATAAAAGAATAGTTTTTTAGATAAAGGCCTTTATTTATTATTTTTTAAACATATTTTTAGATATTTGATTCATATTTGGGTAGTAAGTTTCAACCATTATAAGACTAATTTGCCCCGAAAATGGTCCATGTCTAGGAAAAAACTCATTAAAAATGATTTCCAGAGTTTTAACTTAATTAAACAAAAATCTAAATTGTTATAAACAAACTAGTGAACAAAAGTTATATCTTCTTTATTTACCACATTTAAATGCACTAAACCATTATTTTCAGGATAAAATGGAAATAAAATAATGTTAACTTAAAACTAAAAGACGTTAAACATCAATTCCTAATTGTTTATAACAATTTAATAAACAAATACGAAAATAAGGCATTTTTAATTAGATAGATTTAGCATTTTCAGCAGAATTAGCTATAAATATTTCACTAATGACCTTCTGCTATGGCAGTTTGCACTGTAACAACAATCGTGTATTTT
Source organism: Euceroptres primus (assembly GCA_037177015.1). NCBI lineage: Eukaryota > Metazoa > Arthropoda > Insecta > Hymenoptera > Figitidae > Euceroptres > Euceroptres primus. The sequence goes on along the minus strand of JBAGKK010000501.1, from coordinate 590,207 downwards.
TTAAACAAATTTAATAAACAAATGCATTATTTGGCCATTTTAAGTAGATAAGCTTCGTTTTTTCAGCAGAATAAATAACTAGTATGTTGCCAATGTGTCTTGCTGTATTATTTTACACTTGGGCATCAGTTGTTTAATGTTTAAACAAATTTAATTAACAAATTAATTATTTGAGCATATTTCAATATAGAAATTTTATTTTTTTAGCAGAATCAACTACAAACATCTCAGCGATAGTCTATTGCTGTGATGATTCGCACTTAAGAAATAATTGTACATTATTTTAAAAAATTTAATAAACAAGTGCATTGCTTAGCTGTTTTTAAATAAATTACTTTCGTTTTTTTAGCAGAATCTACTATAAATGTTTCACCAATGACCTTTGGCTCTGATAATTTACATTTCCATTTACATTTCCATTTACAATGGAAAATATTGTATATTGTTTGAACAAATTTAATAAACAAAGGTATTGTTTGGCAATGTTTCAATAGATAAGCTTCGTTTTTTCAGCGGAATTAATAACTAGTATGTTGCATTGGCAAAATACTAGTTATGTTTTTTCAGCAGAATCAATAACTAGTGTGTTGCCAATGCAACATACTTATTGATTCTGCTGAAAAAACGAAGCTTATCTACTCAAAAATGGCTAAATAATGCATTTGTTTATTAAATTTTTTTAAATAATACACGATTGTTGTTGTAGTGCAAACTTTCACAGCAGATAGTCATTGGTGAAATATTTATAGCTAATTCTACTGAAAAAGCTAAATTTATCTATTTAAAAGGCCTTAATTTCATATTTGTTTATTAAATTGTTATAAACAATTAGGAATTGATGTTTAACGTCTTCTAATTTTAAGTTAAAGTTATCTTATTTCCATTTACTCCTGAAAATATTGGTTTACTGCATTTAAATGTGGTAAGTAACGAAGATATAACTTTTATTCACTAATTTGTTTCTAACAATTTAAACTTTTGTTTTATTAAATTAATACTGCTGGACATTATTTTAATGAGTTTTCGACTCGTCGTGGACCATTTTTGGTAAAATAAAAAAATTTTGACTAAATGGCAGTCTTGAAAAGTCAGAAAAAAATTTTTTTCATTTTGTTTATTAAATAAAAAATTTTTAAGAAGAGTTTTCAAAAATGTCCTTCATTGTAACGATGCGGAATTTAATATGCTTTAATTTTTTTTAAAACTTTCAAATCGAATGAGTAGTTTAGTCTGAAAATTGATTTGCCCACAGACGCTTTTTTGCACGACTGTGCACACAAAAAGATCGAAAACACAAGATGTAAAGTAAAATCTGTGCAAAAGTGTGTCTATGATTTCGAATGATGCTCATTTAAGAGAGTCATGAGTTAAAATTAAGAAGACCCCTCGTTTCTATGGAATCGCATACTTTGTAGAGGCCAAGAAAATAATTTTTTTAAACTGCGAAGTACCGCTGGGATCATGCTCGCAAAAATATGTTGTTACTGAGGGCGTGAGTGTATTATAGGAAAAAAATCTTGACGGTACCAAAAAGCTTTCATTGAAAAACAATTTTTTCAAAAGTCCAAAAATTCATTTTATTACTTTCTTATTGCCAGAATTGACTCTCCATTTTTTTTAGAACCGCTGTGATATCTTGTACAATATATATTTGAACCATTGAAATTGATTCAGCCATTTTCGAGAAAATTTAATTTTTTGATTTTTTTAAATTTTTGTATAATTTTTGTAAAAATTTTTTTTGAAGTTGGTACTTGGGGTAAATTAGTCTTTTAATGGTAGAAACGTACCACCTAAATATGAACCAAATATCTGCTAGGGCAGACCAACTATGCTTACCCAGCTATGGTCTTTCATATTTTTTCTTATTGAACTCGATATTAGTAATTTTCATCTCTCGAGTTGTTTTGGACTCTTTTTTTTTGCAGTGCAGTTTATAATCCTGTGAAGTTTGAAATTATTTTCTGTTTCTCGACGAATGCACTTTATAGCTTCATTTTAAAATTGCAGACCTTCTCAGAAATCCCCGATATCTCTGAACCGATACGATGATTTTCTTGACGACCTCAGCCACAGAAGCAGATCTCAAGAGCAGACACCGGAACCACGTTTGGTGGCAAGAGCACTTTACAATTTCATTGGCCAATCTCCTCGAGAGCTAACTTTCCGACGAGGAGATCTCATTTTTGTCAGGCGTCAGGTCGACAAAAATTGGTACGAGGGAGAACACAATGCCATGATAGGACTCTTTCCCTTCAATTATGTCGAGGTAAAATATTTTTACCTATTTATAAACTCTCTCAGAGAAAAAAAAAATCCACTGAGTTTATTTTCATTTTATTCGTCGACTTATTTTTGAATCATATTAGTTTTAAGTTACAAATAACCAGCAGGAAATTAACGAAAGAACAAATTTTGAAGTCGTCTTCTTTCGTTTTGAAGTCGAACAAATTTTGAAGTCGTCTTCTTTCTTCCTTCGATTACATTAGAAAAGGATTTTTAATTCTTGCCCGTTAAGGAATAAACAAAATTAATAAAAATTGATATTTAATTCAGAGTGAAAAAAACGATAGTTTTGTCCTCAATTGAATGATTGAAAGCCTTCTAAGCATAATGTTTTTATTGCAGATTCTTCCATACGATGGAATTAGAACGACGCCAAAGAAACCGTACGAAGGACAAGCACGAGCCAAATTCAATTTCATCGCTCAGACGAATCTGGAGTTGTCTCTAGCGAAAGGTGCAATTGATTATAAAATAAAATTGATTGATAGATTCCAGAAAATAATCTCTTTACCTTTTTATATTTAGCCCTTTCGAATACTCTAATTCTTTTATCATTTTCAATTTTGAACGAAGTTTAAAACTGAAGATTTTTTTTTGCAGGAGAAATGGTGGTTTTAACGAGAAGGGTTGATGAAAATTGGTATGAAGGTCGTATTGGAAATAGGAAAGGAATCTTCCCGATTTCTTATGTCGAAGTAATCGTAGAGCCAGGACACAGGCCAGGTATAATATTTTTTTAAATACTGGCTGCTCAGTTTTTGCAAATAAGAGTAAATAATGAAGAATTATCATAAGATTTAAATAATGGAATTAATAATGGAGATTGAATAATGGAATTATCATAAGCTTTAAATAATGAAGCATGATCATAAGCTTTAAATGATGAAGAGTTATTATAAGCTTTAAATAATGAAGAATTATCATAAGCTTTAAATAATGAAGAATTGTCACAAGCTTTAAATAATAATAAATTATCATAAGCTTTAATAATAATGAATTATCATAAGCTTTAGATAATAATGAATTATCATAAGCTTTAAATAATAATGAATTATCATAAACCTACTCTCTAAATCTGAATTAGTAGTTTTCTACTAATGAAATAGTGCCGAATAGTTTACCAATTGCTTTAGTAAGCATTTCTACTAATTTTTAGTAGAAAACTACTAATTAATGGTAGAAAACTACTAATTCACGTAGTAAGGGCTACTAATTTATTTAGTAAGCCTTACTAAGTGAATTAGTAGTTTTCTACTATGAATTAGTAGTTTTCTACTATTAATTAGTTGTTTTCTACTAAAAATTAGTAGAAATGCTTACTAAAGCAATTGGTAGACGATTTGGCACTATTTCATTAGTAGAAAACTACTAATTCAGATTTAGAGAGTAAAGATTTTTATGCATTTTAGAAACTCCCGTCCAGAGCAAACCTGTTGCCTCTCCAGCAGCTCACAGCCTATTATCCAATGGATCCGCCGGTGGTAAAATGAGCATGGGACCTCATCATTATACACCATCAATGCCAGTTAACTCCAGCTCATCACAGCCTCATTATAATTCACTGGTGAGTTTCTTAATTATAATGAAATGTTTCATATTTTAAAACTTCTTATTTCTACTACTCATTTTTAAATATTTATTTTTTATTTCCAGCCACGAATGGGAGGAAGTAAACTTCACGTGGCTCCTGTTAATGAAACCTTGCACATCGACACGCATTCTGAACCAATGCCGTAAGTTTAATTCCTAACTATTAATTAAAGAGAGTTTTAAGTTAGGAACTTAGGAGCCAAATAAAGCTTCTAAAATCCCCAAAATTGAAAATACAAAATGGTTTACAGTACCGGTCACGAGTATCAGACCGCTTCACTCGCACCTCATCGGAAAAGAATTTTTGTCTTTTACATTTAATAACTCGGGAAGGAAACGCGTCTGTAACTTTTGGCAAAAAGCATTGCAAAGATTAAGAAATTTCGCGTCGAAAGAGCCATATGCGAATAACTTTAGAATATTTTTAGTCAAGATAGAATTTAAGAAAACTAAAAGGAAATAATGTGCTAGGTGACAAATTTTCGACCCTTTTTCAATTTCTGGAAAAAAGTAGAAAAGATTTAGGAGAATTTTGAAAAAATTCATAGCGGTAGTTTAAAGTATTAGCTTTAAAATGAAACCTTGAAACTCCAAATATTTTTACTAATTATCCAGTAATAAATACAAATGTGCCATCATATTTTCATTTTCGCGAGACTCCATGAACATGTAGTAAAAGTCTTGATTGTCGCATGTTTAGAACTTGAAGCAGGACCGTCTTGTACATAAAAAAATTTTGGGAACAAGGGGCACCTTTTTTATTTTTCGCTATGACTTGAAGGGTGGCAATATAACCAACATTTTTGTCGAATATGGGTTTTATGCATAAAAAATTCTTAAAAAATCAATACACGTTGTGTTAAAAGGATTTCTTCAAAATCTCATTTTTAACCCTTTAGTGCCCACTTTGCCATATGGTAACCGCCAGTTTTAAAAAAATAACTTTTACAATTTTAATTTTAAAAATCTGAGAAAATTTGACAAGCATAAATGCATCTTAAAGAAGGTTTTCCAACAAAAAATTGGTTTAAAAAATTTTGTTTAGTTACAAAAATGGAAAAATTGAATTTTCCAAAATTGCAATTATCTAAAGAAATTTGATATTAATTAAAGAAATAATTAATATTTTGAAATTATCAAAGTTTATGCATAGAAAATGTAACTTTCTTTTTTATCACAATTTCAGCGAAAAATTGTTTGTCTCAGTACGATACCGTCACACTAAGTCTTGATTTTTTTAGAACAGAATCATTTTCTCTTATCAAACATTTTTTATTCTCTTTCAGCATCTCCATATCTCGGGAGTAAGTTTTTATTTTTGTAAAATATTGAAAATTCAATTTTTAATCGCTATCTGAAGCCGATTTTGAAAGCCTATGAAATTCTAACCCCAAAATTCTTGGTCGATTTACTCGGAATTCGTTAATTTTTATACACCAAACTTTGTTTACCCGTATTCATCAACTTAATATCACGGGAGCAAGTTTTTATATTTTTTCTAAACTGAAAATTACATTTTTTTTATTGCAATCCGCAGCAGAGCCTGCATTATCATTGCATTATGATATAAAATCAAAATTAATAATTAATTTTAATGAACAATTAATTGTAATTTAATTAGGTTTTGAAGTGAAAGTTGGCAGTACAAAACTAGATAATCAACAAAATATCAATTTTTCAGGAGAACGAAAAAACATTCTGTAAAATCGACATCACCATTTAAAGGTGAAACAAAAGTCCACTCCCGAGCTGAAGTGTTACTGAATTGATGTTAAAAAGTTTAATTAGAAAGAGTTATTCAGTTTCAAGAAAATAGATGTGGAAGTTGACAATCAGCAAAAATTTATTTAAAATTTCGAAATTTTATTATCAAAATATTCATTCATATATCAAATATATTATGTATTATCAAATTTCACATTAACATATATAATGTCTTTTTAAAATTCTCTGTATTACAGAATATAATCAATGAAAAAATTTATCTGATGATTGTTAGTAAAATATATAAATTAAATTATTGATACGTTAAATACAACATAAACAGTGTAATGAGCTTCAAGTAAACAATAAATCAATAAAAACAAAATTGAAGATCGATTACAAAATTATCTAGGTCGACTTAGTTTTCTGACTTCGCTGTGCAATTCATCTACACTAAGTCTCAATAAAGTTTCTTTAAATCAAATATTTCTTTTAGATTATTCTATGTCTTAATTTTTTGTATTCAATATTGTGATGAAGTTTCAGTAAGGCTTGATAACAAATTTTCCTCTCCATAATGTCCTTGATAATATTTCTTGAACATTTTTTTAATAAACAAAATAACATGTAAAACGTAAAAAAAGAAAATAATAACAACTAAAATAATAATTATACGTAAATTCACTAATTTGAAAATTAAATTCATAATTACAATACTACCTATTTATAAAATACACATACACGAGTGTATGTATGTATCCCGATAAGAAGAGGTTGATAAAGTGGATAGAATGTCATTTAAAAAAATGGACATTTTAATACCTTTAAATATTAAATCAATTTCATTTTTTTCCAAATGCCATTGAGTACGTTTCATTATCATAAAATTTATCTCTTCTCCATCATTTTCACAATCCACAAAGTTCTTTTGGATACCTTTGATGAGGAAATTGGAATGTTAACTAATGCCACTTAATGCTTTTTGACAATCCAATACTTCCAGGGAAATAAGATTTTTAATGGAGTCAATGTCATTTAATGCCTTATGGAAAAAGCTCAATGCCATTTAATGTTTTTCGGCAATTCAATTCCTTCTGTAGAATTAAATATAGAACAGAGCTAATGGCATTCACTACTTATTCTGACAAAAACGGAATTCATTGCGAAACATTTTAATCAACCACTTATTACCGAGATGCTGGAAAATATCTAGATATTAAACCTTAATATCTATAATAGATGATAAGCCTTTATAT
>JBAGKK010000501.1:529999-552975 GCA_037177015.1 Euceroptres primus | reverse complement strand
CTTAACAGTAAAGTAGACGTTAAATTAAACTTATATTTAAAAAATATTTTTCACTCGTGTCAGAAATCAAACAGAAAGAGTTCATACGGCCCTGATTTGTTTACGTTTAGAGTCACTCGCTTTAGTGCCAAGGCCATTGAGGCAACCCCCGAAGCGGGCAGAAATCCGCGTGTTCAGTGTACTAAAAATGGTCGATTTTTTTCTTATTACAAATTAAATAGTAGCTGACCTTGACAATTCTGAGTTTTTGCTATTGTTATAGCAATTTATTGTTATAACAATTGTTATATCAATTCTGAGTTATAGCTATTGATCAATTTTTTTTCGTCATCTACATATGTCCAATTTATATAAAGTAAGGTGGAGTTTTAATATGACTTTATTTAGAAGAAAATCTCATTTTCTATGGACTTCTTAAAATAAAAAATCTGGAAGCGCTGCAAGTAATCTAATAAATTTTTTTAGCCACTGGAATCTTTCTTGCACTCCAAATATACTTAAAAAACCAGGGAATATAAAAGTCCTGCAAAAAAATTTTGTATTAATTTTAGACTAAAATATACGATTTTAGTATAAAAATTGATATTTCGAAAATTCATGTTCTTGACATTTTAAATGCTGAAGTTAGTCTTCTTAATTTGTTTCCTGATAAATTTTGAATGCAAGAAAGTTTCCATGTGCTCAGGGAATTCTAGATAGGGAGAATCAGGGAATTTAACAATGGCCAGAGAAAGTCAAAAAGAATCAAGGATTTTTTTTTGATTCAGCAAATTATAATTATGATTGAACCATTATAAATAATTAATTATAGTGTTATGTATGTAATTATAATTATAATGATAGATAACGATCAGGGAAAATGAGAAATTGGTCAGGGAAAGTCAGGGAATTTTTAAATTGGGATGTTGTAACAACCCTGGTAAAATTAATTTCAAAATAAATTTTTTTAATCAAAATTATAAATTTATTGTTCGTTTGATCTTGATTTCTAAATTTTTTCTTTTTCGATCCAACCTATAATATAAAGTTTTAATTCATGACTGAAAAGCAGCCACTCAATTATTTCTTTCGTGATAAAAAAAAAATGTATAGCACAAGAAAGTGCTACTAACCTGATTTCTACTGTTATTTCCAATCAACTTTTTCTCGATTGAATCAATATTTTCGGTCCCTAGTTATATGCTTTAATAAAATTCAATTTGTTTAAATTGGAGTACGTTATTGACAGAAAAAATGTAAATGAAAATACTTATTCACTGATTTTTTTTCTTCAAAATTATACCCACATAATAGAATTGCGGATTTGCAATTAAAAATTGATTCGGAAAGGATGAATAAGAGTAGTTGTTGATTCATTGTCATAATAATGGTTTATTGTTGAAGTGATATAGATATAATGATTCGTAACGTATTTAACTACAATGATACGTTCATAACTAATAGAGTCATGTTTATACACGGATTATACAATATTTACAGAAACATAATGTCGTTAAGCAACATTTTGGACAACGAGCGGACCACAATCATATTCACAGGACTGTCCTACCATGACATCGCGATCGAAACCTAATTAAATCCGGCTGCTGATCACACGCGGACCCACTATATCTTGCGTTGTACATAGTACGTACATGTTACAATAATGCTACTGCTTATCGTGTAAATCTTGGTAGGTTTACTGCAAGAACGTGTACATCGACTTGCCACGGCCAATAGTCTAATCGACTTCTTGTTGCGCACACGTTTCATATGTATATCTACTATTTACAATATGTATAGCTATCTGCTTTAATTTGCTCCGCATGTACATCGACAAGTCTTATAACTGTCTCTTAGTTTTCACCGTCTCGCACACAATTTATATGATTCAAGAAAATCCAGAGATTTGATTTTGCAAAAGGATATCGCACAGTGTGCGCTTCTTAGTATCACTATATATGTTTAAAGTGAGCGTTTCTTTTCTTCTGCAAGTGTATTTCATTCTAATAGCTGATATATTCTTTATACAAAGTTTACTTTCTGCTCTTGTTCTCCCTCCTTTCTCTATAAATTCGTTAAATTATCTTCAAGTCGAATTGACGAAACGTTCGACTTTCTTATTCATGAGATCATGACTAAGCACATTCCGAGGCCTCTTCGACAATGAATTTTAAACCGATAGTTCTTCTTACTTCTCTTATTTTGAACTCATTAATCAGATCGAATCCGAAGGGAAGCAGCAGACTAACGTTTTCTCTCACAATTCATAATGTCGAATAGACAACATGCAGATTTCAGTCCACAGGCGGAATGTCCTTTTTTCAAATACACCGAAACCTTCCTTCAATCAAAGCAACAGCAAAGTAAAACGAATTTTGGTTTCGAAATTGCAAAATTTTCTATTTCTCTACCAACCGCTTCAGTGATGTTAACATTTTCGTTTCTCTATCATCGCAAAATTTTCGTCGACTACACTATTACTTCAAAATGGTTTTTGATGTTCCTTTGCATGTGGTTAATGGATATTGTACATTGACAGTGATTACTACAGCTACATGTCCTTGATATCTACTGTCTCGGAATTCGTTTACAGTTATCAACGTATAAATATATTTTGGATTTTTTTTTAATACAAAAATGTCGATATGCTTTCGTGTCGCGCGTATTAATGCCGGACTCAACTTGAAAGGCGATAAAATGCTCCATTTAAAAAACTTTGATCAGAATTTTCCGCATCAATTGAGAAAAACCTATTTCAATTTTTAAAAAAGTTGGCTGCATTTCATAATCTTAACACAGGAAGTTTTAAAATACCAAATTCGCCTTGCAAGTCGAACTGCATGTTTCCAGTCACACGTGGATAGTGTTTTAACACTTTTTTTTTATATACAGTGTTAGATATATCTCCGCATGGAGCGCAGAATACATAAACATTGCGCACTAAAGAAGGAAACCGAAACTGGGGTGATTACGTTATGAGCATAACCGCGAGTGTCGTGTAACCTAATTTTGAAGTAAAATTAACAAACGATATAAAATTTATTAACACATTATGCTACTTGAAATCAAGATTCCTACCACGGTAATGGAACACGTATTTTATTAATTTTTTGGTATCGCGTAAATCACATCATGATATACAATATTGTAAATGCTCGAAAAGTTAATACGACCGATTTTTAAATAAGCTCAATAAATAAAGACTAATTAATAAATTTCATCATTAAATTATCCTCTCTTTAACTAATTGTGTCCGTGCCTCATTTCTATTTACCGAATACTTTGAGTATCTTTTCTTTCTTTGATAAAACCGACGTGTCCCTTGAATTGAAATATACAAGCAAGGAAATGCAAGTCCTTACCGCGAGTTTAAATATGGAATCATGGGTTAGTTTCCCAAAACTGATAACTTAAAAATTGATATTTTGTTAACTTTAAAGTTAAATTTCAGTCTATTTAATTTATTGACTCGCTATAAAAGTTGATATTTTAAAAAGGAATGCAAAACATATTAGCCACATTCGTAAGCGATAAACTGGTGTCATGCAAACGAAGTTTAAGTACCTAAAAACTGAGGGTGAGGTGAAGATTAGTACGCATTCTCGTACTTAAATTTCTAGAAAAAAAAAAGTATATCACTATGTACGTATGATTTCTTAAACTGAATCACTGGTTCATTGGTCGGTAAAGTTCGTATACTAGGCACAGGCAAAATTATAATAAGGAAGCCTCAATAATAATTCATCAGACTTGAATAAACATTTGCACGTAGTTAAAGTAACATAACATACCTAACATGATTGAAAATAGAGTTCAAATAGTAAAAAACAGTCGTTTTAGTGAACTAAAAATCACTCTGATTATAAATAATTATTAATTATATATTAGGGCCAGTCGAAAATATTGAACCTTGACCAATCAAATCTCGATTATGAAAAAAGTTGACTTTTCTATTCAGGATGATTCTACAATTTTTATTTTATTAAATCAATCACGAGTTTAAAATTTTGAAGTTTTTTTTTTCGTATGCGAAGATTATAAAGAATTTATTTATGTACAGTTTGTGGTAACAAGTTAGGGAAAGAAGGGAAAAAAAAATTTCTTCTATTCGGACTTGACTTGAAAATTCGAAATTATGAACATTTTTTAAATTTTTCCAATGGGAGGGATAATTATGGTGAATTTTTTGTGCATGTAGTTTTCGATTATAAATAATAATATAAAATCCAAAATTGAAAAAAAAATTTTCTCCAAGTTAGAATTTTTCGAAAGTGTCGAAATGGTGTTTTATTTTGAAAAGAATTTTTCAGTCGGTTAAAAAACTCTAAAATGACTAAATTTAATAATTAAAAGCAAGAACAAATTTCGTTTACATATCTATCAAAATAATGGATAGATTCTCCACTTCAAACCAATGAAATTTCATTGTAAAAGTTATAAATTAAAAAAGATAAATTTTCAATCATCAAATTAAAAAAAAGTATTTTTTTGTTAATTTTTAAACAATCATAACTTGGTTAAAATGAATTTTTATTCATTTTTTATTATTAATTGTTATCACAAATTGCGCAAAAACACAGTTAGCATAATTTTTACTCAGAAAAAAAATGAAAACTTCAAAATCTCAAGGTTGCTATAATATTAACAAAAAAAATTGTGCATTCATTCTGAATGATTGGCAATTTGATCCTGATTCCCCATAAATTCATCATGATTGATTGGTAAAACTTCAAAATTATGGCCCGCCCTTTTATATATCGTATTCTTTATAATTCTTTTTTTATAAATTTAAATCTAAATTCGAAGATATTGAAAAAAGTTAAATAATTAAGGATAATTTCCCCGCTTAGTCAAGCTCAAAATTAATTAAATCTTTATATTAATTTATAAAATCGAGAAAATTAGGCACATAGTCATTCTTAACAAATTTTGAATGAGGAACCTGAGAATACTTTAGGGGAAAATTGTCTGAGTCACAATAATTTATTTAAAAATAGTTATTTGGACTTTCGTATTTTTTCTTCAGTTTTACAAAACAGTCGTAATTTTTATTCAATGTTATCTCATTTTATTTCATAAAAGAATTTTTACAATTCTATTTGGTACGATTTTATAGAAATTATTTTATTTATGAATTATATTCATCTTGCAAATTAAACAATTTTTAACATTTAAAAATTTTTTTATTGAATTATATTCATCTTCCAAATTAAACAATTTTTAAAATAACAAAATCTAATAAAAAGCTACCAAATAGAATTTTAAAGGAAAAAGAAAAAATATAAAAATCCAAATAAATATTTTTAAATAAAGAATTATGACTCAAACTATATTTTTCTAGATTACGCTTCGGTTTCTCTTCTAAAATTCGTTACAATTAATAATGGACTCTATTTCGACAATTTTATAATAGTTATTTGTGATACAAGTGCGTAAAGTAGGTGATTTCATAAACGTGATGCAAATCACACGAGTGAAATCATCTTTACGCACGTGTATCACATACTATACATATTTTACAACACCCATCCGAGAAAGTTGAATCAAATTTACAGAAAACAATAGTATTGTGTTGAGAGCCCTGACACCACCTGTCATTCAGAAACTGCGAACTAGGCATGGGCTATTATCACGGAAAATTTTCCGTAACAATTTTCCGTAACAATAATTTATTGTTACGGAAATTTCCGTAACAAAAACTTATTGCTACGGAAATTTCAGTTACAATAGACTATTGTCACGGAAAATTTTCAGTGATAATAACCTATTGTTACGGAAATTTCCGTAACGGAAAAATTTCCCTAACAAAAACTTATTGCTACGGAAATTTCCGTAACAACAGGTTATTTCCATGGAAATTTGGTCGTATAATTTAGGTGTCGCCTTTATGTAAAGTTTTGTTGTCTCTAAAGTTCTCATGCGCAGTTGGCAACGATACGTAAAGTAAGACACTGGTGTGTAAAGTGATCACTTTAGACACTGGTGTGTAAAGTAATCGCTTTACACACCAGTCCTAAAGTGTTTTAAAATAAGTCACTTTACACATCATTTAGTGTACATAAAATTCAACTTTAGAGGTGGGTGGTTTTAAAATCCAGATAAAGCTTTATTAATTTTTAGCTTGGCTGTAAGGACAGAACATCCTCAACTAAAGAATTTGCTTACTATACGGACAGTTAAAATTTTGGTTGACTCAACCAAAAGTTTTGGTTGATTTAACCAAAAAAAAAAAATTTGGTATATTCAACCAAAGATTTGATTGAATCAACAAAACATTTGGTTGATCAAGCCAACATTTTTGTTTAATTCAAATAAACAATTTTGATGAATCGACAAAATCTTTTTTCTGAGTTCAGTGTCTTCAAGTTGCGGAACTCTGTATCCAATCATACTAGGTTTGCACACACGCTCGCGTTTATGCGTGTACGTAAGTGTTGCGTTACTGTACGCGCGATAATAATACAATAATTAATTTATTAATGTATATGTATATATGTACAGGAAATAAGTACATTGGTTTAGTGATTGCAGGCTGCTCCTCTCATATCACAGCGAGGGGCGCTGCCGGGCCCGCGTCTACTTACATGCGTATTCCTATTAGAAACAATATATTCTCTTTCTCCTGCGCTCAACTCATGCATTCTTCAAACAAATATTCTCCATTCTGTATACAACTCATGCTCCCACGACAACGCTCTTTGATACGATATATATATATATATATATATATATATATATATATATATATCCATATGCACATGTATGTATATGTATATATGCACTATATTTATATGCACCATGTGTTTTAAACATGATTTAAACCTAGGCGAGGAGACCATCACTGTCGCGAATATGGACGGTCTGATACGGAGGCTGAAAGAAGCGCGGCGCCACGTGTCTTGTGGCTCGCTGTCTAGGCAGCGAAGCTCAGTCTAGGCGCTGCAAATTACCTCGGTATCGAACGGATTGACAATCGTTTAATAAAAACTCAATTTATCATATATGTATGTATAATTCAAGCACCCTGACCCCTTCGGTTGTCACTGGGTCGGGCGCTTCATCACCTATCCTATCCGAAAGCTGTCGGCGGATCCATCAATCTGTCGATTGTATTTTTACACGTTAAGACTAGTGTGATAATAGGAACATGATGTCTTCTTCAGCTGGCTCTGCAACCATAGGGGATATGTCGAAACTAGCCGTGGAACTCGGGTAACCATCCCGTGGATATCGCGATTAGGAAGACTAGTAAGTGGAACAGCTGGCGATCGATCGCTGGAGTTCCAAAGTTGGGAAATGCGTGGAAACACCGTGACCGGACGATTCTGCTGGCTGTTTTGCATTTAACTGGAAACACCAGTACGAAGTTGAAATGCGTGATTCAATCCCTGATCAGTTCCGGAAATCGCCTCTTTTCACATTCCTAGTAGGACGGAGATAGACAGGAAGCACGTCACAAGATTCTACAGATGGAAATTTTTAGAGTCCAGTCGTTAATCAGCGAGTACGAATTTTAGCGGGCGGGTAGCGAGGAACGGAAATGCAAAATCTTCATGCAGCTAGACCTTCTCCTCGAGGCGCAGGTGGAGGTGGCAATCGCGCTGATGGTGGTGTCGCGTTGCTCTCGGTTCTTGAAGGTGCATCTCTTTCATAGTGATGCTGAAGAGGATCGCCACTCCAAGCCGGCATGCTCGCTGAATTTTGATTTCCGGTGTTGGAGGAAGGCGCACTCGGGGAATGAGACGGGGATGGAGTCTGGAATAACATGGACCCGGAGGCTAGTGAAGACTTGGTGTCGCCCAGTGGACCGTTGGTAGGTGTCATGGGTTGTTTCTCCAGAGGAAAACCACCGCCGTATACTGATCCAAAGATCCCAGCGTATTTTCCAGCGTTCACTGGATGGGCCGGCATTCCGTTGTTTCCTTGGATCACCGAGATCTCGTTCAACTGTAATTAAATCACGTCTCGTTAGGTTTATTGGGGAGCAATTATCTGGAAGTTGGAAAGAAAAGCGAAATCATTTGCTCATCATGGCTTGGTGGATGTTGAACAAAGGACAACCAATAATTAGAATCATGAACTTGTAAGACAATAAATTCTGATACGTACTTTCTGCTGAACTCCGTTAAGGAATGGCGTGGGTAGGTAAGGATAGAAGAGGTCCGGCCGTCGTTGCAGAAACTCCGAGTCCTTGGGCGTGATGGGAAGAGGAGGAAGATCCAGTGACATTCGTCGTCCTCGCCTGGAGGTTCCGTTGGTCCACATATGCGTGCCCATATGAACCTGCGCAAAAGTAAAAAAGGAAAGTTTAAAACTGAGTGTGGTTTTTGGAAAATTGTAAATAAAATCTACAACATTATGCTCTGGATTTGTTATTGAGTTATTCACTATCGATTCGTCATCTGCGATAGTACGAGACGCGTTAGCGTTAGTACAAGCGGTAGCAGCTTACTAGCGTGAGACTTTAGCATTAGAGTTTTCAAAGAGGAGCGATGAGAGAGTAGCGATAAATATTAGAAAGAGTATCGTGTTTTTCGTGTGTGTACCTTGAGGTTGCCCTTGGTGGTGAAGGCCTTCTGGCAGACGGTGCACCGGAATGGTTTGTCACCAGTATGTGTTCTCATATGGATCTGGAGCGCCGAGGACGAGGAGAAATTCTTATTGCAAACCTGGCACAAGTGCTTGCTGGACATGCCTGCAAATACACACACATTTTGCTAAGCTGTCCCTGCCGATGCCTCAGCTAAAGAGGTTTCATCCTTATCTTTATTTTACTATTATCATATTTCAAATTAAACATCTTCTGATTGAGAATAATCTTAGAAAACTGGTAGGTATTTACTAAAGGCGAAGTACTTTACTGGCCAACTTTGAAGGAAAATATAGCTGTCCGTCAGGTTTACCGATAATTCTCCTCTCGTAAGAGTTTATAACTTCTAGATTTACCTTCTGATAACAAGCCATAAAAAGGATGTAGCCTGCCACCAGCGATCAGTATGTCTACCTACGATGTTAGCCGCGTAGAGGTTATAGGATAATAAGTCAGCACAAGCGGGTTTGCGCAGATCGACACGCATAGAGATACACAAAGAAGCGATGAACCACATTCTCATTGGAAAAATTATAATTGCAGTCAAAGAAAATAGCAGATATTTTAAAAATCTAAACAGAATTCCACGATTGACATCCGATCAGAGGAAGTTAAATTGATAAGCAGAGTCACCGATGAAAATGCGGTGTCCTGGTTTTAATCTCATCTAGAAAAACTTACTGTGTGGCCTTTTTGGAGCACCGAGTTCGTTTTCGGGATGAGATCTCTTCACTGGGATTGCAGACTCGATTGATGTTGGTGGCATCGGAGGTGGAGGTGGAGGCGGTGGAGGTGGTGGAGGCAAACTTGACTCATCAGTACACATTGGACTCCTGGAGCTCTCGTGTTCTTGGGTCTGCTGCTGATGCTGTTGAGTTGGTGGTTTGGAGTCGCTGAAGAGATGAGGAGGCATGTCCCGGATCTTGTGGGTTAGCATGTGTTGCTTCATGTTGCCCTGAAGATTCAAAAGATGGAGATTAAAATACATTTTAATTCAGAAAATTGATTGTCTTAAATTTTGAGTAATTTTGACGAAGCTAGGTAATTTTAAACGAAGCTAGATAACTTTAAACGAAGCTAGGTAACTTTAAAGGAAGCTAGGTAATTTTAAGCGAAGCTAGGTAATTTTAAACGAAGCTAGATAATTTTAAACAAAGCTAGGTAATTTCAAACGAAGCTAGGTAATTTGTAACGAAGCTAGGTAATTTTGAACCAAGTTAGATAATTTCTAGACGAAGCTAGGTAATGAATCTTTTCAAGCGTCTTTTATTGCAATCTGATATTGACAACGATTAGAAATGTTGAGATGACATCCTCGCGAAGCCTTAGGGGCAAAAAATCGACTTGCTCGGGAGGCTCTTACCAGGAATACGGGGTCCGAGGTTAGAAGTCCGAGGGCGGGGGGCATCAGTGGGGGCAGGCGTACGTCCCCATAGATTGCAGCATAGGTAGACGTCAGTCCCCGCCCCCCTCCAGTCCCAGTCCGCCCCCGATTCTTACGATCCTCGGGCCGCCGTCTCCTGCGTTTTGGCTTCTCCTGAGATTCGGTCGATACTATCGATGGTGGTCGAGCTGATAACGACTGGTATGGAAGATCTGATCTAACGGTAGTCGAACTTCTTGCGGGTAATCCGTTTCCCCGCTCAGCACATGAGCACGATTCTACCACTGTTCCGTCACTCTGAAAGTATTGCTAAATGAAAACTCCATATATCTAACTTCTACTGTACATGGAATAATTTATACAACAACTTAAGCTCTTCCTGGCATCAGGAATAGCTAATTAGAATTTATATTTTGATGTTAAGTAATCGGAAACGAGAATCATTCCCTAATCTAAACGAAAATCTGATCTTAGCAAACAATTTTTCCATAGACTGAAAGACAACCCTTGTTATTAACCCTTCTCTCCTACGGTCCGGTCGGAAGCGACCCATGATGGAACTGATTTTTGGGTCGCTTCCGACCGGACCGTAGGAGAGAAGGGTTAAAAAGGGACATGTCCTTTTTGAGAAGTCACCTGGTTTGTAGTATTTGAAATGAATGCTGGGTGACTTGTCGCAGGGGAAATTTCCCTTTTTAATAAGGATTTTTTTTTTGTTTAAAATTACCTTAGTTGAAAATCCCCGATCGCAGATGGTGCACTTGAAAGGTCGTTCCTTCGTGTGGCTCCGGTAATGAATTTCCAATGCAGAGTTACATGCGAATGTCTTGTAGCAGATATTACACGTTGTGTTGCCACGTACTGCAACAAATCGTGCAATGATTCAGTCATACTCACGCGAACATTTTATTTTTGGATAGAAAGAAGAGTCTAAGTCTAATTGCTCTGACTATCGATGCTTATTGTTCATACTCATTTTTAAGAATGTCTTAAAAAAACGTGAATCAACTCTGGTATCTGATTCGTGACTTTAAACTTTAAACTAACTTTATTCTCGAAGAGAAACTGAATATTGATTGTCTGAAATAACTCTGCTTGTTAATGAGAAAGACTAAATTTGGTGTACTCACAAGTCAAGTCTTAACTTAACCCGTTGACTGCGTTAAGACGCATATATCGTCATAAAGCATGGGATTTATAGGTTATACACAGTCAACGGGTTAAACAATATATAGCAAGTCGCATTAAGATAACAGTAAAGGAATGGAGTGGATCGATGCAAAGCAACTGTTATGCTGTATAAAACAATTTATTTATAACCGTACATGTATGTGAATCTTTGAATTGTTTCACATCGAACAAGAATAACCTAAAGTCGTCATTTTATTCCCAACGTAAATCAGTAATTGTCTATATCTATTACGTGACGAACGTATATTGCAGCAAATTCTAAGGTAATGTTTAAAACCAAGTCGTAAGAACATTCTTAACACAGCTAGCTAAATTACAATACCAGTAATCTAATATAAATGTCTAGCACTATTTACGTGAAAATGATATCTTCATAGATTATCATCATTATAATCTTCATACTTTATCTCGCACCGATAAATTTTGTACAACTCAACTACTAATTTTTTTTAATGCCTAAAAACAATAGAATCTTAAAACAATAGAAATTTCCACGTAAATCTTACTGAACAAGATCCGTTCTACTCGAGTTGTAATCCTACTAGCTGAATCGTATGAGCAACGTGCAAGGAAATCGTGGAAACACTGTACACTAGAGTAAAATAAAAGATACATCTATTCAGACAAAACTAAGTAAACGAGATCAAGGAAATAACACATTTAAAGAACAAGAGAGGGGAGTGCTACGTCCAGCTACACCACATGAGGATATTTGGAAAAGAGTGGTTATTTCGAAAGGGTTGTTGGTTACAGTTCTTCAAGGGTGATATCACTCGGAAGATGATAGGTCTGTTGCCGAAAAAGGTGACTTTTGAGAATCGAAATAAGAAGAGCATGATAGTGTTTCGGATTAGGAAGGTGTAGCGGGAACTGCGGCTCGCCCTTCGATGTGCTAGCAGCGCCTACCTGCTGGCCCTCCGACAGCTAGGCCAAGCGGATTGTAAGTCGAGGTCGCTGCCAAAACGGCTGAGGTTGTTAACGAGGCTAAAGGTCCGCCACCACCACTGCCAGGACTGACTGCGTTCATCGGCGAAATGCTATTTATGCTGGTTCCCATGGTATTCATAGATGGCGATGAAGACACCGCCTGCAAAAGCCCTGCAAACATTCCGAATGGATGGGGGTGGTGTGGAGTGGTTTGAGGCGGTGGTGTCGAAGCTGAAGCTACGGATGCAGGTGTCGAGGAAGCTCTTGGTGTCAGGTCCAAAGGTGCGCCTGCACTGGGCGGACTGATGCTCTTCTCACTGCCATTGTACCGATGAATTGGAGGCGATCTGTCAGAGTTCATATGTCCCTGAGCCATTGTCGTGATCGTCCTGACTTGATTTTCAAGCGCTGCCAGGGAAGTCGAGAAGGAAGGAATGATAGGTATTTCCTTTTGTTCGGATTCCTCGTGTTCTTCCTCTGGTTCCTCTTCCTCCTCGGCACACCGCCTTTCTTGTGCTTCCTCACACCTCTCGTCTTCTTCTCTCCGGTCTTCGTCTTCTTCATCCTGATCGTCCAGATCCTCTCCATGTTCCTCCATGTATCTCTGCTGTTGGTGGTGAAGCTGATGTTGTTGCGAGTCTTTCATGTCATCACTCTCCTGGGATTGCCTCTCTAACGCGTGTCGAGATGGTGGAAAGGCTAGAAACCCCGGTCCGCCAGGGTGAAGAGGTGGAAACCCTTGGGGAAGAAACGAGGCGAGAGGATTGTGAGGGTAACCTGGATACTCGTTCACTTCTGCAGCTTGGATCTGCTCTGGAGTGAGATCCGTTGGCTCGCCCGTGTGCAGTCGTATGTGTTGTTGAAGAACTAGAGCGTTGGTGAACTTTTTATGACAGACAGGGCACTGATGCAGGACTCGGAGAGGTGGTTTGGCTCGATGGACTCCCATGTGGGTCTTGAGATTGCCTTTCGTGGTAAAGGCCCTTCCGCAGATTTTGCATTTGAAAGGTCGTTCTCCCGTGTGTGTTCTGTAGTGCATCTGCAGAGCGCTTTTACAGGAGAGGACTCTATGACAAATGGCGCATTCGTTAGGATCCGTGAGCTTGTGTTCGATGTTGTCTACCAGTTGTTGTAGTTTCATCGTCTCCGAAGATTTCGTTATTTCGATTAAACTTTCCCAGGAGTTGTCGTTGCTACCAGGTCGAGGTAGAAGACTTGAGTAGATTGCAGGATCTCTCGCAGGATCGACGATCATGTCGTTGACAGAGCCTGTAGGAGTTGTTCCAGTTGTTGAGGATGGGTGATGAGGTAACTGATGGTGCGGTGGTGGTCCAGGGAATATGATTCCAGCAAAGGATGTGTGGAGACTTCCACTACTGCCGCTACTACTCGCGGGTGAGGCTCCAGGGTAGGCAAGGGGCTGTTGTGAAAGACGATTGGCTGGTCCTCTACCCGAGAGATTCTCAGGCTGTTCCTCCATGTCCTCCTCAGCTTCCATTTCCACGTCACCTTCTAGACGCCCACTAATTTTACTATCCATACTACAATCCTCGTACTGTTGAGGATGAGAAAGTGGATTCACCAAGGATGGTGAGTTCATAAATTTCCTAGACTCGTCGAACTCCTCGCCTTCCTCCTCCGGCTGCTCATCAGCATCCTCTGGCTCTCGTTTTGGCATAATTTGTTCTCCACTCTCTTGACTGGACGGTTGTTGCTGAAATGGCTCCTGTGTCGGCTGTTCGACCTTTATCTCTTCCCTCTGCTCGAGCTGTTGTTTTTGTGACTGATGATCAAGAAAGGAATGATGAGAACTCTGGGTGTTGGGTGAATGTGGAGAAGTTGCAGGTGCCATTGTCACGGGCTTGCTGAGATTCTCGGGGACGTCTTGATCATCTCGGTGATTGACAAGAGTAGGTCGATAAAGGGGCGACATACCGGGCATGGCTAGACTAAGGGGTAAGGGAGGTTGTGGGGGAAGAAAACCGTGTGTTGCGGCTGGATGAAAAGGTGGGTGATGCGGGGGCGGTGGAGGTGGTGGTGGAGAGGGTAAGGGTCTCTGTCCGGAAGCTGCGAGCTGCTGGAGGAGAGGAGGATGATACTTATCCAGGTGTTCAGGAATGGGATTGGGATTCATCTTAATATGCGGAAACTTGGCCGTGTGCCTTTGGAAGTGGACCTTCAAGTTTCCTTTCGTGGTGAATCGGCTCCCGCAGACGTTGCACTTAAAGGGACGCTCACCTGTGTGTGACCGTATGTGGATCTGGAGGGCGGAGTCGCTGCCAAAGACCTTGCCGCAGTAGCGACATCGATGTTTGAAGAAGGGTTCGCCCCGGCTGCCACCGGTTTTCGAGTCGTAGGGAGACAACCTCGAACCTTTACTACCCCTGAAGGCGAGCTCATCGGCAAGATTGTTCGCCAGGAGACCTTGACTTGCGTTATCGAGCACTTCCTGGGCGCGTTTTTGAAGCATCTCGAGGGTGTTTGGCTCGTGAAGGGGTGGTGGGTCGTTGTTGGTGATGATTGACGCCGCAAGGGATGAACTTATCGAGCAGAGAGGTGGCATTTGATGACTCATGGCTGCTTGGTTGCTGGACGTCGTGGTCGGCGTGGTCGCGGTGGTTGAAGGAAGAGGTATACCGACGGGCGAGGCACTACTTGCTGGTGCTGGCCGTTCCTGGGATAAGTTGGGAGTAAGTGGCGAGGGAGATGGTTGTTGATGACTGGGTGGTCGTGATGGGGGAGGAGAGGTGAGGATTGGAAGGGATTTGGGAATTATGACTGGGGATGGCGAAGCTTCTTTGCTGTCCGAGGTGGTCGATTCTCCTATCGCCATGGGTTGTGCACCGGTTTGCGACCCTGATAGCTGCTGCGTTAATTGGTTGATCAGCTGAAGTTGGAAAACATGTTGGTGCTGAAGTGTGTAAAGGGTACTCTTTAAAAGAGCATAATCTTGAAGAACGGCCTCGCTATCTGCGCTACCCGCCGGGGTTGTAGCTGCAAATTGGGCGACTGCCACTTTTGTGTTTTCGAGGGCCCCAAGAGTAACGTGACTAGTACCGGCGGGAGGGAAGATTCCGGCAGCTGGACCACCCTCCGCGAAGCTGTTATTATTTTCCGCGTCCTGGCGGTGGCGCATTTGCTTGCGCGAACCTTCTTCGTCTTCGTCCTGTTCTTCCTGCTCGTCAACTCCTTCATCCTCGTCTTCCTCCATTGGTAGTTCTTCCTGATCTTTTTCGTCCTCATCTCCGTGATGGGATCGTGCTGCCGTAAGATCAACGGCCTCATCGCCGATCGCTCCTCCTCCGCTTTCCTCATCTTCCGAAGCTGAGTCATTTTCTTCTCCTGGAACATAAAAAATATACGAGATATTTAGTGGCAGTCGAAATGATGTAATTTTAGTAAGTTTTTTTTTTGATAAGCGAGAGAACTTGGATTCGTTAGTCAGTTTTTACGGCAAATCGTCTTCGATTGAGGTGGGACTGTATCTTGGGGTTCATTAGTTAATGATGATGCACCTTGTAAGCATCTCTGAGATAATGAAAGAATTTTAGGAATGTATTTTTTTAAGTGCCTGAAAGATATTCATAAAATTAAGATGTCTAATGAGTAGCCAACACGTCGATGTTATGAAATTTTTTTAAATATCGGTATATAATATGGAAATGTATTCTGGAGTTTAGACTTGAGATAAGATTTCCATGTTGAAGTAGTCAATGATTTATATTATTATATACGTTTATTTTCAGAATTTGTCGACAGAATATGGTATTTGAGCATGTGGGATATTTATTGTACATATTTATATTCATCTTTCCGCATATACGAGCTTCGCGTTTGAATGATGAGCCTATTTTAAATTTCGATTCTAAAACAAAAACAGCAGAATACTATCCAATAAATTTACCGAAAATTTTATAAATTATTCAATCTTGAACGGGATAATTTCTTAAAAATACCCGCGACAACTGAATTATACATTCCTTGTAAAATATTGTTGTCAACTTTTTACCTTTGTTTATTTTTATTGAGTTTATCTTGAACATTTATGTTGGTGAAAAGCTATTTGCGTATTTTAATCACTGACATATTCTTTTCATGTTATATTAATGATTATAGGCCGTTGTATTTTATCTATTTTGTTGATTTTGCATTATCATGTTTTCTGTGACTTGATTCATTCTGCATTTATCTCACTCGGAAATATTTTAGATTAAAGTTTGAATCTATATACAAATATTTATTTTTAAGCTTATTTACAAAATCAGGATATAAAATAGACAGAAAAAATAATAATAAATAGTATTTCATAAAATTATCTCACATTTTAAAATTATACTTGGTATGTCAAAAGAACATTTTTCAAGTTTTAGATTTATTTCATTTTTTCATATATTAGGCTTACGGAATGAATAAAATAAAAATTAAAAGCGAAATTAACTTGATTTTAAAAAAATATTATATTTTAATTAAATTTGATATTTAGATATATTTCACCTTTAATTTTCTAATTCGTTAATTATTTTACTAATTGAAAAGGATAAATTATAATTTTGTGTTATGAATTCGAAACAATTTCCAGAAAATGTGATTCTCTCAAAAATGTTCACTAAACTGTCACGTTTCTTATTTTACACTACAAAGTTATAAACACGTTTTTCTGTTTTTTAAAAAATTATCCTGACATAGCTGATAACGAAATTTTACTTTATAATTCCCTTATGTCCCTTATGAAATCCAAAACACTTTCTGTAACAGGAAAAGGATTCCAAAATGTATGAGAATTGGATACTGTCAGACTTTGTGATTGGAGAATTTTAATAATTTCAACATGAGTGTTTATTTATTACAAAACAAGAAATTTGCAACTATAGGGGATTTCTAATAAACCTCAACGCCCGATCGACCAGCTGACTTGTTGACATATGCAAAATCACTCAAGTCATTTTCTTACAGTATCGAAACGGTTTTTCCACGTTATTCAGATTTTAGGTTTTTGTTGAAACATTTTTATTTCACTTAAGTTTGACTTTTCTTTAAAAACTCACACGCGTTTTAGAACAATATGTTTGTTTTATTTTTTAACAAGAATTAAAAAAATTTTTTAACAAAATTTAAAAAAAAATAAAACCCATATGTAAAGTAAAGTAGAAATTGATTCTTATCTTCAATAATATACGGCAAGTAGTTACCATTCCTTGTTATTATATTGCTGTAGCGAAAAATGTGCATTCATACGCGTATGAACTTTTCATAAGTCTTTTGTAATTAACTGTAGTCACGCAAGATTGATTGTAAGTACATACATATTGTTGCTATGCACAAAAAAGCCCATGAATCCAATTTGTCTATCAGTTTAATGATTTTCTGATTTTAATTGACGGAAAGTAGTAAGACAAGAAACTGGTGGTTAACCACTGATTACGAATTGTACAAAAGTTACTTAATTTTGAACACCAAGCTTAAAACTACACTGTAAAAAATTTTACAAATTTTTCATTCTAAATAGTATGAAATTTTTCCGAAAAAGGTCAGATATCCGTTTTTCCGAGCAAAATGGGTAATTTCTCCGAAAATATTGGAAAATTTTCCGAGTATATTGGTGAATTTCCGAAAAGTTAGGAAATATTTCGTAAAGCTTAGGAGTATAAAGCTTAGATTTTATAAGTAAATCTCCAACTACAATTCGGAATTATTTCTGAATGCATTGGGAAATATTTCAAAATGTTCGGATTATAAGCTGGCAAACTTTTTTCGGAAAAATTTCCGAAAAATTTTTTACAGTGTAAAGAATACAGAAAATTTATATTTGATGGTATCGGAATCTTTAATGTTTGGAAAATTCCAAAACAATTATGCATCACAGTAAAAAGAATACTTAAAATTGGTAGGTACACCTTAAAATAGTTTGGATTAAATTCAGTAAAATTTGTCTGGATTTCAGCAAACTTGATTTAATTTTAAGTAAAACTTGTCTTAATTTAAGACTCAATTCTGAAATTCAGGTAACGTAGTATTAAACTTAGACCAATATTGCTTAAATTAAGACAAAATTTTATTGAATTTAATCCAAACCATTTTAAGGTGTAACAATTTTAAGTATTCTTTTATACTGTGATCCTTTCATTAAAGTTATTGCGATAAAGACAAGTAATCTAACTTTAAAAGACGATTTAAAAGTTGCTCATTTTTTGATCTGAAAAGGGTTCAAAACTTTGCAAACGTTGAAAACTAAAATGTGTACGAAATAGGTATGTACTCTCTCAATCTGATTTAGTCATTTTTGACTAATGAAATAGTGCCGATTCGATCACCAAATGATTTAGTAACCATTTTTACTAATTTTTAGTCAATAATGACTAATTCACAGTAAAATACTACTAATTCACTTTAGTCACAGTGCTGAATTTGACTCCAATAGTGAATTTTTCTACTATAATTGAATTGGCTGTGATCTGACTCTGAATTAGTCATTATTGACTAAAAATGAGTAAAAATGGTTACTAAATCATTTGGTGAACGAATCGGTGCCATTTTATTACTGAAAAATGACTAATTCAGATTTAGAGAGATCTTTTATATCCGGAATAAAGCAAAGCAAAGTGCAATTCTTCAAACTAACAATTCAAAATGGGAATTAGTTATTGACTAAAAATTAGTAAAAATGTTTACTAAATGATTTGGTGAACGAATCGGCGCTATTTCCTTAGTCAAAAGTGACTAATTCAGATTTAGAGAGAACTTGTGAATTGTTCGCAACTTTTGATACATTTTTTTATATCCCCAATTATTAATTTCTTAACTTATTACTCACGATTTCAATTAAGAGCCTACCAGATTTGTTTTTAAAAACTTATTCCGAAAAAACTGAACACCTATAATTATCCTCGCACACGATTCAGACGAAATTCGTCGAACAACACAGAATTCCATGCGACTCTCCAATTTTAAACTTTTCCCCTCACTTATCCGACACAGAAGATTCGTAAACTTTCCAATTTGATCCTTTCATTTGACAAGCACCACGTGCTTTCGAAAGAAAGGGGAGGAGGGAAGAAGGCGTAAACATCGCGGCTTTCGCGGTAAGGAAAGAGGTCGTAAAATGCGAAATCGTACCGGAAGACCGTGAATAAGACAGGCGGGGTCCAGCTGGATCGCTCTGACAGTTCTTGGCGTCGCGACGCTGGTTCATCCCCCGATTCTCGAGGCGCCTCGTTATGCTCCAACGCATGAGTTGCATCGCTCTTCGGGGGTGTTTTTCTTAGAAGCCCTTATCCTTGATGCGTTACCGACTGAGCGGACAGGACCGCTCCAATTGGTCGTAAGAGCCACTCGCGGAGGCGCTTTGCACCCAAGACAAAGGAATTGTATGCGCTTGGTTGGATCGACAGCGCCGGTATCGATGGCGCACACTATATAAAAAACTGGCGAACAGGTCCTTCTGACGGTACCCTGTCATCCGGCAAGGACGAAGACCGACTGAACGCACGGGGAACAACCGGCTCGATCGGGGCTATGTCGTACGCCGTTCTCGCTTCCCCCACTCATGCGCCGCGGAATCCCTACCATATACTCCTACGCACTTATGCGCTCCACGGCCTCCACCACCACCCCCACCACCTCCAGTTATGACAGGAAGGGCGTTGCGGTACATAAATCAGGGGGAGAGGGGCGGGGCTTGCGCGGACCACTCACCGACTGGGGTTATTAATTATTATACGACCAACCCGTCACCCTTCCAACACCAAGACTACTTGCCACGTCTCGTTATATTATATGGTTCTCGTTATATCTATAGGTTTTACTGCACCGCGATGAATCTTGATTGTTGGGTATTAGACACGAAAACGAATGTCTCCGATTACCATAAATGATTCGGTTTAAACCTGAATTTCAAAAGCAGTGGAATACCCGCATTCTTTCCTTGAAAACCGCTGATACCAATTTTGGCTTTTCCTGTGATGAGGGCCTAAAAATATCATTTACTTTTGCTGATGAAATGAGGATTTTTATGATTTTTACGTGGAGAATAATGTAAAGTTGGCCTGATCATCTAGAGGGTCAGGCTGAGCCTGACTATATCTATATAGACTGACTATATAATAAATAATACCATATATAGTACAGTCATAATCCGCCACTGATTATAGATAGTCAAACTGAACATCCGGATGATCAGTTTGTTCTGATCATCCGCAAAAATCACAGCGCCTTTTAGGGAAATTAGATAACCATCCACACGGAAAAAAAAATGGAAGATCAAAATTAGAGACCCAAATTTTGATCTTCCATTTTTTTTCCGTGTGGATGGTTATCCAATTTCCCTAAAAGGCGCTGTAATTTTAGTAAGAGGTTTGTTATTTCCTTGTAAAACAAGGATGGATAGGATTTTTTAATGATGGGGTGAATTTCTCTAACAGACACTGTAATTTTCGGAAAGGAAAAGGCTATAGTTGTGGTTGTAGCTTCTTACAATTTAATTCTATTAAAATTAACTACAAAACTAATAAAATCAATTATTGTTTTACAAATCTATAGTTATTAATTATATAGTTATTAGTAATTACAAATATATAGTTAAATCTACTAGATTTTAGGTAAATCCACTAGATTCCACTAAATCCACTAAATTCAAAATATTTTGACTAAAAATTAAGTTAAATGTGAAAAACTACCAATAAATAATAAAGCTACGGAGGCACAATGTCAAAATTGTTTCGTCAAAGTTTTATGGCAAGAGAAACGAAACGAGATAAAACTAAAGTTTTGTTTCGTCTTATTTCGTTTCTCTCGCCATAAAACTTTGACGAAACACAATTTTACTAGTTTTTCTGGTTTAGTTATCTAAAAATCAGGGACAGTTACGAAATTAAGGGACTTTTTTTATATTTTGCAATTATTTCCATAAATTCAAAATAATTGGACTAAAAACTAAGTTGAATGTGAAAAACTACCAACAAATAATGGAGCTACGGAGGCACAATATCAAAATTTAGTTTCGTCAAAGTTATACGGCGAGAGAAACGAAACGAGACGAAACTAAAGTTTTGTTTCGTCTTATTTCGTTTCTCTTGCCATAAACATAAAACTTTGACGAAACACAATTTTGACATTGTGTCTCCGTAGCTTCAATTATTTGTTGGTAGTTTTTCACATTTAACTGAGTTGTTAGTCAAATTATTTTGAATTTAGGGAAATAATTGGAAAATATAAAAAATTGTATCTTAATTTTGTAACGGTCCCTGATTTTTAGTTAATTAAACCAGAAAAGCTAGTAATCCCTCTAGCCAAACAATAAACAAGTTACTTTTGCTAATTTTTTTTTCGGTGAAGAAAACCACATATGGGGGTACAGCTGATTATGGGGTACTCATTATTTACGGATTCCTATTACAAATTTGATATTGGGGTTTGGGATTTTTTACCCTGTTGGAAAAATAAAATATATGTGTGTAGATTGTATGATTAAAGATCTCCGACTATGCACCCTATCATAAATTTGAGTACATTGATTTTCCACAGAAATAACTGCAAAAAAAGAAACATCTTCCTTCTTGGGTTAATTTCTGTTGCTTGGATTCTTTACGTATTTATTTTCTTACGTTGATTCCTGTTCATTGATTTACATGTTGATTTAAAGTGTCAGGATATTTAAAATTTTAAAAGGATGCTAAAGCAAGTTTGTTCTGTATTCTGCATGAATGCTGAAATGAGAAAGCAAGCCTTAGCACATTTTGCAAATTCGAACCAAGCATCTATTAAATTAGCAGATTCAGATAAGACTTAAAATTACCCGCATTTCTAGTGAAACTTGCTGAAAGTTGGATCTATCACTAAAAAAATATCTTCAAAGTTTTTATAAATAGATGCCGAGATCCATTAGAATTTTTTTTCTCTTTTCCTGAATTCGCAAATTTCACCATAAATATGCAGTAAATTTGATCCTCATTCCACAGTATCATAAACTCTTTCTTAATCGGTTCCAATCTAATGTTTTTCTACAATTTATAATGATATCTTATAATTTTGAAAGTTTCTATCTCTTCAGAAGCTCTTTGTCAGTAGCCTCTATAAAATTGAATCTCCTTCGTTCTATTCCCGTGGCCTTGATGGACACGTTGACCTTATAGACTCAAGTCGATAAATAGCCAATAAACTACATTTGGTGGGATCAATGTCCAGATAAGTGAACTCATCGTTTAGACGAGTTTTAATTTCTATAGACATTGATATAATTTCTATTTTTAGTATGGATGCTGTTTCACCTAAAATATACTTTATAAATATCACAAAGTGACTGTTGACAGATTCACGGAAATTAGACTTGGTAATCACGATTCAAAAAGCGAAGGAATATTTCATTTTCACTTTGCAATTTTATGGTCGATTTTAATATATTAATAACAATCAGTAAGTATTCGAATTCGAATATTTTACAATTACATTTAAATACGATTTCGAGTGTGTCGGCTCACGTTTGTAATTATGTATAATTACGGCAGAATCATCATTACGTGATCACGATTTTGATTAGCTGAGACGGTAATTCATGCTTATTGCTTACACTCAATTATCGTCCATGCACGGAATTTTTTTCTTATAATTCTTTGACTAATGTTAACAAGCAAAACTTTAGATATCAAGGCCTTATCCATTTAAAAATGGAAGTTTCCTCAGAGATAAAATTTAAATAACCAAATGCGAGAGAAAAAACTGGACACAAATGTGGGGAATGTGTTTTATAGAACGTGACCTTAGTTTTTCCATAAAAGATCGTTGGCTGTGATATAATAAAGAAGGATTTTGACCATTTATAAATATTATTTTATATTACATAGAATTTGGTTTATTATTTTATTATTATTTTATATTAAATAGAATTTGGTTTATTATTTTATTATTATT
>JBAGKK010000501.1:515927-529899 GCA_037177015.1 Euceroptres primus | reverse complement strand
TATTACATAGAATTTGGTTTATTATTTTATTATTATTTTATATTAAATAGAATTTGGTTTATTATTTTATTATTATTATTTTATATTACATAGAATTTGGTTTATTATTTTATTATTATTTTATATTACATAGAATTTGTATTATATTCTGTATAAACTGTATAAAGAATTATATTACATACATAGAATTCTTTATACAGTTTTCTAAAAAACTTGAAAAGTTCGTCAATGATGTTTTCATTGCGCCATTATTGTGTACTTTTTTTTATCCAGTCGCATTAAGCTTATCAAATGTATCCTTAGTATCTTTTTAAGTTCTAGATAAATATAGCTAATGATTGCTCAAAGTGTCGAAAGACAAGAAAAAAATAAAATGGTTCTAGTTGTGGACAATGATTGCGTCAATTAACATAATTATTACAGGTATAGGTACTATAGAAATTCAGTGATAGTTAGACTTGAAAATGACGATTATGACTCTACAAAAAGTAATTTCAACTATAATTTTGTATGCAAAACTTGTTACAAAATTTTATTGATCACGAACAACAGGTCTTCTTTTTGCTTCATCTCCTTATTTTTATTGGCTTGATTAGCAACAGTGTGATTCCGTCCCAGAAAAGAAGTTACAAGATTAACAGCATAGGTAGATATTGTTAGATTAGAATCGATGATTCGATTACCGACTGTCGAGTGCAAACACTTGCCCATCGTACGGCTTCGCAGGCAACAATTGCACTCAAATCAACTAACTCTCGACGTTAATTGGCAAAACTATAAGGCAAGGAATTTCTTGATTAAAAATATATAATCGCTTCTCCGAGGTTTTGCTCCCATCGGATATTCTCCCATTTTCTATTTATGTATTCCCTGAAAATAAAAACCAGGGAATTTCAAATTTAAACTTCTCGAAACTTTGAACCGTGAAAGAAACTACATTTCCTTCTTCCGGAAGGAAATGTAGGTATCTTCCATTCACGTCTTTTGCCGTGGACCTTGAGGATCCCGAGTGTGGGACATGTGCTCTTGCTTTATTTTTATTCTACCGTAGCCAATTTCTGCTCGTGGCACGTGAACCCTAAATGGGCTAAATCCTTAGAATTTGCGCTTACCCGAAAGTTGACCTCATTCTTTTTGTACTTTTAAACATTCTCTATCGAAAATGAAATTATTTTATGTCGATTTTTTATACCCTTTTTCCCTACCAGGACGCATGTCTTTCAGATTATTTATGTCGCAATAAAGCTCCATCCATTGTTGATTTTTTTTTACAAATTCTAGCGAGGGTTGGAGGCAACATTCTTGTTGCGCAATATCTGGCTCGACTTTCCTCCATAATGCAGTACGCACAGAAGGCCACTAGCTGTCCTCATTGTCTGCTAACCAGCTAACCGAGGAGTCCGGACTCAGTTTCTGAGCTTTATTCTATTCCGGAAATGATTTATTAGTTGTCGTAAATCATACGCGTGCACTAGGTTCTTGCAGGTAGTCGTAGTGGAAGCTCGTGTACATAACTGACCTCTATGATTCTATATAGATATTACTGGTCGAAGGCTAACTGTCTTCAGGGACTTACTGACTTTGAATGAGCTACTATTGGGACGACAATGCGAAAATGGGTCGGAAGTCATAATTCACGGCCTCCGTCTCAGCCGCTCGCCGACCAAGTCCTTCCTGTTTCTTCCTGGAGGGTGCATAAACATTTTACTCTCGAGAAACGACACGCTCCCGCTGGAAAATGGACGCTGACATTCCTTCAACTTTCTCGAAAGCTCAAGCCCCAGAAACCCAGACAGATATTCTCCAGATACCAGAAACCAGATGGACCAAGGCACCAAGGGAAAATTGGAAAGATATTTCTCAATTCTAAAAATCCAAACCTAAACAAAGGTTACTTTCCAGAGAGACGTTTTTTCTAGAAGAAACTTCTTTCACAGAAAAAAACGAAGGATAAACTTTACCTAGATTCGGGGAAAAAAATTACCTGCAACAAAAATTAACTTCATAG
This sequence comes from Euceroptres primus, assembly GCA_037177015.1. Classification (NCBI taxonomy): domain Eukaryota; kingdom Metazoa; phylum Arthropoda; class Insecta; order Hymenoptera; family Figitidae; genus Euceroptres; species Euceroptres primus. The sequence goes on along the minus strand of JBAGKK010000501.1, from coordinate 527,891 downwards.
GATAATGGGTTAAATTTTCTTTTGTTATTTCCGTGACAACACATGTATTTTGAAAAACGTGAAGTTGTCTGAATAAAAATGAACCCCTCTAAAAAATTAGCTGCAACAAATTTTATCCTTAGTTTCTTCCCTGTTGTTTAGAAGTTTTTATTCGAAAAGATTTAGTTTAAGTGATGTCATTTGAATGTCAAACTGTTAGGGGATCCTAAAATCTTTGAAAAAGTCAGAACAGAGTGGCATTTGTTAGTCTTATTGATATATCGGTTTCCTTGATCTAATTTACTTAGATGACGCTGCGGTTAGTCATATTCTCTGCAGTCAGAGCCTATACTTATCTTGTCTTTGAAAAACGGTACTGTATTTTCTAGTCATGCTAAATTTAGTTCAATATTTACAATTAGTGATTAATGATTATATTTGGAGAGTAAGCGAACAAAGCACGATAAATCAATTTCAGTTAATTTTTCAATATTCAAGGAAATGGTACACTCAGTGAAAGTTTATTTTCAACTTTCACTGAGAAAAAAATACTTTTGAATCTATAGCACTTGCTATTGCGATCTGTCAAAAGCAGATACTATTGATTTAGATACTTAAAATAATAGGTTATGGAATTTACAGTATCACTGTTGATTCAAAAACGGTAAACTTCAGGGCCGGCGGAACATCCCTTGTCTGTTTCTTTCGCTCATTAAGAAGTGCAAATGCAAACAAATGAGAGTAAGCGAGACGAGAGCATATGGAAAACAAATGCCGTTTTTCCATTTACTCTCGTCTCGCTTACTCTTATTTGTTCGCATTTGCACTTCCTAATGAGCGAAAGAAACAGACAAGGGATGTTCCGTCGGCCCTGGTAAACTTTGATTCAAAAATGGTAGATTTTGATTCAAAAATGGTAGATTTTGATTCAAAAACAGGAGATTTTGATTTAACAGCGATGATATGAATTCCAGAACTTCTGTTCTTGGCAGATCGCAATAGCACGTGCTATAGATTCAAAAGTATTTTTTCTCAGTGTAAGAAAATCGTTTTTTAATCTCTGTTTCTTGATTCGATATTAAAATTTGTTTATATTAAAAAAACATGCTTTTCATCAGAAACGAGGGGTTAACCACTACTGAATTTAGGTGTACACTTGTTCCTGAATTCTTTTAAATTCACCTTGAATTCTTTGAATTCTTCTGAATGCACCTTGAATTCTTTTAAATTCACCTTGAATTCTTTTTAATTCTTTTAAATTCATTTTATTTTTGAATTATTCTTATGAGTGCACCTTGTATTCTTATTTTGAATTCTTTGAATTCTGAGTTCACCTTGAATTCTTCTGAATTCTTTTAATTCTTGATTTTTTTTTAATTCTCGAATTCTTGAATTTAGGAGTACATCAAAATTGTTAGTGATTAAAGATCAGAAAAAAGTTTGTTTGATTCAAACAAAATTTTATTTAATTCAAATGATATTTGTTTTAATCAAAAAAATGTTTTTTTGATCCCTTAACAATGCAATTATATATATATTTTTTTTAATTTTGTTTGAATGTAAAAAACTTTTTTCTGAGTGTATCTTAAAATCCATTGATCAACATTTTTAGAATGTGATGTAATAATTTCGACCATTATTAACTTTTAACCCATAATTATTTGTAATTACTGGACATGGAACTTTTTAAGGCAGGATTGTAAAAAATATTCGGCTTCTATCTTTCAAAAGACTACTTTTTAAGCATTTTTTACTTTTAATTGTTATTGATTTTGACATTAAATAATTCTAAAACACATTATTTTCTTTTTGCCAAATATTTCTTTAAAGATCGTATAAATATGGACGATTCTCCAGAACCTTGAGATTTTATGTCCTCGTTATTTATCGATGTTCCAGAAAAGAAATAATAATTTATCTCAAAATATATTTAATTCTAGCAAAAAATACGTGAGACAATTGCACTTTTGTGTAAACTTGTAACATTGACGATTAATTAATCGTTAATACATGCGAAATCACGTAGAAAAAAATCTGTGAAATTAGCAGAAGTCATCTGCTGAAATAGGAAATATGGACAACAGATATTTTCTGTTATATATTTACAAAAGTTCTGTTAAACTAACAGATGGTTAAATCAAATTTAACAGGTATATCTGTAGAATGAACAAAAATGTCTGTTACGTTAATGGAATTCTAATTTTTCAGAAAAAACTTTCAGAAAACTTTCAGAAAAAAAACTTAACACACATTTCTGTTAATTTTACAGATGTATCTGTTAAATTTACTAATCATCTCTTAGCTTAACAGAAATTTCTGTATATATAACAGAAAAAATCTGCTGTCCCTATTTTAACAGATGACTTTTGTTAATTCAACAGATTTTTTTTTCTCCGCGGTGTCACTTTTGCAGAGTGTCTATTTTAAATTTTTGAAAGTCTGTCAGTTTTATATTTCATTAAATATTTACCTGAAACTTCGGTGTTTCAGTTAAAAAATATTTTATAAATATAATAATATAAATGAAAATCACGAAAGATGTATAAAAAAATGTGTAATTAAATGGAAAAGTTTGTCCATTTTACATGTCGCTGGTGTAACGGTAACATTTTGTATTTGCACACTGTCAAAAATATTTAAAAGCGAATTTTGCTCGAATGCTCTTAAAGCTTAAGTTTTAAGGAGTAATTTCATCATATGCCAATAGATTTGAGTTCAATATTAACAAAGTTTATTTGTTGGACGATATACAAAAGTGCATTTGTACAAATGCAGTGTCGATGGTGTAACAGTTTCTGCTTTCTATAAAATTTGTTTAAATCGGAATAAATAATAAATATATGGTTCTCAATTATGCAAACAAACAATGTATAAAAAAATTCCGATTCGTTTAATATTTATTTTAATTTTAAAATAGCATGACGCTGGTGTAATGGCCAGTTTGCGTTTAACGAAATCAGAAAATTAAATGAGTGAAGTTTGCTTTTAGTTGTATCGATCGACAATTTAGTAGTTATAACCTTCTCAGTCACTTTTTTTCACTTGTTTTCAAAGCAAATAGACAATAATTTACATAAATTTTTGAAAAACCTTCTAATAGTCACAGGCATTAAGTATTAGTAAACGGTTGTACATGAGTAATAATATGCATAAGTTTGATCACCCCAAGGAACCATGTGCACAACCGTTTACTAATACTTAATGCTTGTGACTATTAGAAGGTTTTTCAAAAATTTATGTAAATTATTGGCTTATATTGTCAAATTGTTGTATAACCTGAAGAAACAACCAGAAACAACCATACGGGCGATTCTCCGGTACTTTAAGATTTTTGTACCACAAATTTTGAAAAGTAGAAAACACTAATGCACCATACGTGCTTTTTATTTTTAGTAATAATATTTAGTAATAATAACAAAAAAGTTTGATCACCCCAAGGAACCATGTGTAAAATACCATACGGTATGGTATTTTACACATGGTTCCTTGGGGTGATCAAACTTATATTACCATGTGTAAAATACCATACCGTATGGTATTTTACACATGGTTCCTTGGGGTGATCAAACTTATATTACTACTAAAAATAAAAAACACGTATGGTCCATACGTGTTTTTTATTTTTCAAAATTTGTTGTATGAAAATCTTAAAGTACCGGAGAATCGACCGTATGGTTGTTTCTTTAGATTATACAACAATTTGACGATTACTGGGACATTTACCTTAATTATTTCAATTCTATTTGAAAGCATTCTGTGCCTCTAAACTTAAATCAGAAAGGGATAAAAGGGATTATCTTACGATTGAAAGATTAGCTTGTGTGTGCTTGACACCTTTCTACGCGATTAGGAAGACCTGAAAGCTACAAGTTGCGACGTATCAGGGGCGAGAGGGTCGAGTGCACTCACCAGCTTGGAAGTCTCGTTTAATGTATAAGTAAGACGGTAAATGAAGCGGCGGTGCTATTGCGGTGGGCAAAGAACGAAGAAGAAAGGCTTAAGAATGGAATAAGAAGGAGAAACGAGAGAAGAAGGAACCAAGGGAAATTGCATGTGGCGCCCTCTGATTGGCTCGCACCTGTCTCATTGGACCGCCCTCCTCTTCAGCCCCAATCCTTATGTACTGCAGTACATATATTACATACATATACAATTACTTGTGAAAGTAGAAGAGTTATACCTATGGTTTCGCTTGCACATATACAGGTTCACAACTTCAGTAAATGTAACATGGATAAGTAATGAACCACCACCACTGTTCGAAAATGAACCGATGAAACGGAGAGCAAGAGAGGTAAAGGGAGAAAGATAAAGAAAAGGAGGGAGAGAGATGAGAGGATGGGAAGGGGAAGTTGATGGAAAGAGAAGGATGCACTATGTATATTATCCTCTTGTACTGCAGAAGGCAGGTATACTCATCAGGCTCATGCACTTGAGCTAATTCATCCCCGACTGAGATGCTAGATTGCAAGATGGAAGTCTTCTCCCATTGCGATTTCATTATTTGCACTCCTTCTCCCACGAGATTAAACCACAATTCTATTCTTGCATTATCAAAGTGGGGGGCTTGGAAAATGGAAACTCTTCTTTTTTCATTAACTTCCTACATTATTGCTACGATAATGGAAATTGTTAATTTATCCCCTGATTTCGAAAAAGTCTTGTCAACTAGATTATTGAATATTCTTTTGATTATCGTCCCTTCTTACTTTCAATCCTAATTGTTTAAAACTGACAAATAGAAAGACATGCCTCAAGATTATCGTTTGTCGTTTTTCATATTCTGCTTCCTTGCTTTACTCGTTATCGATTTTATTGACTGTTGCGTCAAGAAGGAATTGCTTGTCTTAAAGTTCGAATTCGATACAAATTATTTATTGAACTCGACTTTTTTCTGTCTCGTCTCGCTTCAATAGATCAATATTAAATTCAATTTAACCTGTATCTCTATTTCAAATAGGAAAGTAAAACTACTTAAACATGAAATCTTTGAGTCCATTTCACTGTCATTATGAAATCCGTCTGTTTTGCTCGAATTAATCTATTTTTGCAACGATCAAGTAGGGCGCAGCGATGTCTATCATTAGGCAAGAGCACCTTCATTTAGGTACTTACATTATTAGATATTTTGGCGACAATCCTAAATGATTCCGATAACAAGTCGTGCTCACTACTGCCAAATTGTCCAAAGAGTGTGTCTCGTTAAAACTCAGGAATCATTGCAAATTGTTGACACGTCTCACTCCTAATTTGGTCTATTCATATTTATTTTTAAAATCCCTCTACTACTATTTCTAACTTCTTTTCTCAAGTAAAATTAAATTAAATTACAGAAAGAGATTAAATAAAAGAACGAAGAAGTTTAATACATTGCTTCTTTAATTTACAGCATCGAGGGCTCGCCTCGCCTCCCAACATCCGGTTCAGGATGGAGATTAAGAATCCTGAGAAGGAGGAGTAACAGCCAAAGGGTAGAAATCGATCGCTAAACACGGGGAATCGAATTTCCATTAGGATTTCGATCTGGTGCCGAAATGTAAGAGGAAAAGAGGAGAAATAAATTAAGGATGAAATAAAGGAAGAGAAGAAAAAGGTCTGGCCGAAAGCAAGAAACAGGAAGAAGAGAGGAGACAGGAAGAACGAGCTGGCAAGGAGTAAGGAGATCGTTTCGTGACCTGGTGAGTAACCTATGGATTTACAGGTTTCCTATCTTATCGATGCGAGGCCGCAACAACGTCTCGCATGTGGAGCGTTTATTTATTTGCAAATGAATAAATAAGGGCGATCGATGCTCGCGTCACGACGAACCTAGAAGTGAACCTGGGCGCGCAATACTCGCGGACGTTGTTACCTGGGAAGTGGAAAAAGGGGGGAAGGTCTGAGCATGTCATACGCGAAGTCCTTATCTTTCCGGCGAAGGCAGAATCATGATCTTACCTCCTGCAAAGTTGGCCCGATACCCCGACCTTCCCACCACCAATTCCGACGTACAACCAAGTGTAAGAGGGTTTTAATGTTACCGAAGCGCGTGCACCGGCCTTCTTTTGCACGGGATATTTATTGTTATTCGAAATACCGATGTCCGTGTCGAATTCATCGAATTCGCGCGCGAATCCTCCTTATCGTGCTCAGCACGGATTTACGGACCCGCGTGTGTATGCTCGACGGCGCCCTCAAGCATTTTTTTACCCCCCCCCCCCGACTTGAGAAAAACCTCTGAACACCGGGTCTTGTCTCCCTGCTTCGAACGAGTTTAATAACAATTTGTCCGACGGACTTATCGCGAGATTCGAAACTGGTATGAGATGGCAAGAGTTGATAATTTAATGGAATAACTCGAGTTTCTGATAAATTCACTCCGCGGTGAACAACAAATGAGAGATTCGAGGAGGAATTGTGCGAGCTATGTCGATAGTGATAAACTTTTCGAATTTCATTTTTACGGTGGATTGTTGTTAATTAGCCTTTTTACATTCTTCAGATGCACTTGTGTAGTCAATTTTTCAGATGAAAGTCAATTTTATTTGATTAATCTGTCGTGAAGAGTAGGGTACAAATAAAGCCGTTTTTTATAGATGTTCGCAGATAAAATAAATTCCACTTTTTACAAACTAAATTGTGTAATGGAAGAATTTTACACAAAAGGGTGAGCACAAAATTCAAACTTCCTAAAATACAATTTGTGGCTCATTAGAGACAGATTTTTCCATAAAAACTATTACTTCAATGAGAAAAATAGATAGTGAAAAGCAGGGGAAGTGAATATCTGGATATTGAACTATGGGACAGCTATCTAAGATATTAGGTTGTAATATCTAGATATTATAATATAATATATCACATATTAAAAATGAATATCTAGATGTTACACCATAATATCTTAGATAGCTGCCCTTTAGTTATATAGCCCCATATATCCAGATATTAACTTCCCCTCCTTTTCACTATCTTTCTAACATGTTTCAAAGCCAAATTTACAGTTTTCCTCATCAGGGAAAATTTATAGGAATTAATCTATGGGTTGATATTTTTAAAAAAATTATATTCTTTTAAGAATATTTTCTGAAAAATTAACATTTTCTAATAAAATCTCTCTCTCCTTGTGATGTCTTTCAAGTTACATGTTAGAACTATAGGGTTCCATGTTTCAAAATCAAATTTATAATCTTTCTCATCAGGGAAAATTTATAGGAATCTAAGGGTTGATATTTTTTTAAAAATTATATTCTTTCAAAAGTATTGTTAGAAAATATTGTTATATCTACAGGGTTCTAACATGTTTCAAAATAAAATTTATAGTATTCCTCACCAGGGAAAATTTATAGGAATCTAAGCGTTGATATTTTTTTTTAAATTATATTTTTTCAAAAATATTTGCTGAAAAATTAACATTCTGTCATGCAATCTCTCTTCTTGTGATGTCTCTCAAGTTTCTTTGTGACTAAAGAGGAGTAATGGTAAATACAGATATTAGAAGCCGATAATTAAGAAAAAAAATTTTCATGGTTATAAATCTGTCTCTAATGAGCCAAATATTGGATTTTAGGAAGCTTGCTTTTTGTGTTGACCCTTTTGTGTAAAGTTCTTTCATTACACAATTTGATTTATAAAAAGTGGAATTTCTTTTATTTGTGTACAAACATTTTAAAAAACAGAGACATTACTCTCTAAAACTGAATTAGTCAAATTTCACTAATTCATCAGTGACTTAGTTCTAGCTAAGGCAATTAGTAGAATTCTACTAACAGTCAGTGGAAAATTACCAATTTTCATAGCTAGAATTGAATCACTGGTGAATTAGTGAAATCTGACTAATTTAGATTTGAAGAGTAAGACCAGGCTTTGATACTCTCTAAGTCTGAATCATTTTAATTTAACTGATTATCAGTTAAAACATGGCTGGCTTCTTGCTTTAGCAATCAGTGAAAACTAACTGATATTCAGTTAAAAATTCACTGGTTTTCAGTCGAACTGGTTATTAAAACTTCAGTGAAGGAAAAATTAACTGCTTTTTTTTAGTGATGAACATAACCTCAAAGTGAGGTTTAACTAAAAAATGAGCGAATTTTTACTGAAATTTTAGTTAAATTTTCACTGAATGAATCAGTGACTGACTTCTTGTTTCTAAATCAGTTACTTTTAACTGATTCAGATTTAGAGAATATTGTTCTAGAAGAAAATAAGTTTTTCTGATAGAGTGGTACTTAGTCACCCAGTAAGCCCTTTTTTTTTGTTTGGAAAAGGCCACACAGAAATTCTTCATTTCAATAATTTACTCCTCTGATGTTTGTCAGATCTGAAAAATAGTATTTAGAGGTTGTGTAAGGTGATTTTCTTCAAAAAATTTTGAGCTCTTTATCATTTTAGTAGTAAATAATTAAATTAAAGATATATGTATAGGAATACTAAAGATAGAAAATTTGACAAAAGTAAATCTGAAAGATAATTTACGTATATAATGATGCAGTAATTATAAAAGTTACAGGATTTCTACAGGTCCTAAAGAATTATTAGGATACTTTTACAAGTTTCCAAATTAATTTCAACAATCCCTATTCTATGTATTTCGTTAAAGAATATTGACTGACTATAAATGAAGAATTTTCTATGACGTGACCTTTTTTTTATTGTGTTGGGCAGCCTTACAATGAAAAATTCTTTTTAGCAGTAGAAATTGTCAAATTCAGTACTATGACTAAAGTGAATTAGTAGTATTTCACTGTAAATTAGTCATTATTGACTAAAAATTAGTAAAAATGGTTACTAAATCATTTGGTGATTCACTGTTTTATTACTCAAAATGGAGATGCAGATTGAGAATTTAAAATTGAGAGACGAAGGTGCACATCTGTTTCAGAATTCTCTTTTCTCTCAAATTCAGTAGTTGAATTGTACTTGAATTTAACTTGAATTATACTTTTATTTAACTTGAATTATACTTGTATTTAACTTGAATTATACTTTAATTTAACTTGAATTATATTTGAATTTGACTTGCATTATACTTAAATTTATGCAACTGATTTATTGAAGTCACCTCAATTCAGTTGTGCAGTTAAATTTCTTTGAATTCAGTTAAATTAAAATTTCACCTTTAACGCAGAATCAGTTGAATTGCTTTCAATTAATTTAAATTAATTCATCTTGAATTCAGCTCAATTCACTTTGAATTCATTAGAATTCATTTCAGTTTAAGTAGTATTCTGTTATCAGTTGCATTTAGTCAATTCAGTTGAATTGATTTGAATTAATTCTCAATTAGTTGAATTCTTAAATTAAATAAAAATACATCAAAGTGGGAAGTAGTCAACTCTTCGGTTTGCAGTTCCACATTTTCTAATTCATGTTTTGCTTGTGTATGTAACTTGTGATTATAATTCGAGTTTAGGAAAATCTATAAAGTTGTACTGAAAAACCTGAAAAAGTCAAAGAAGCAAAAAAATGTTGAGCTGGAATTCTGCAGCAACCCTGAATGCCTGCCTTTATATTATCAATTTCAAAGAAATTTTAAATATCATTCAAATCATTATCTAAAGTATCTAAAGTTGTTTTCGACTAAAAGATAGAACCAAAAAAAAACTCTTGGGTTATGATGCATATAAAAGACACGAAGTAGGTATACCTACACATATTATAAAGAGAATTCGCTTATTAAACAAGGCCCGAGGCTCCTATCTTTTTTATGAGGCCCTTTTCTACTCCTCCATATTCCTTCGCTTTACGACACTAAGAACCGAGACGTAATAATCGTAATAATCATCGTTGCAATAAGGACGAAGAAGAAGAAGAATACGAATAAGCAAGATAATGCCCATAGCTAGTCCATATGTATAATGCATATTTCCTAAGCACACTCTTTATAGAGTCCCTACAAAAGTTTTATTTTCTTTTTTCCTAAAGATTTTCCTTAATTTAATTTTTATTCAAAAATATTTCATTATTCTTCCTTGTGAGTAAAAGAACATTATTAAGCACATTTTGTAATTCAACGACCCACTTAATGAACCGAAATGACTGCGAGTTTTGAAACTTTGGATTAAGACTTACAATTGCAAATTCGAATCCAAATAGTCGCCTAAAACGAATAGCGCGTGTTATAATTTATGTCTTTGTCAGAATGCAGATTAGACCATTGTTTCTCTTGGATACGTGAAAAATTCTTCCTGTTGTTCTGAAATTAATATAATTTGATGAAGAGTTCGAAATACGACCTTCGACCTGCACCGCCTGCTTTATTAAGCTCTTATATGTATGTGGCTGATTTTACACATTCTGAGTGCGTCGAGCATGCGTGCTCGAACGTGCGTGCGTGCTTACGCGCGTTATGGCCCTACTGGGCCTCTTTACGACGGATTATTATTTAAATGTTCCAGGGGCCTCTTGACTATATTAAAAAGCACTCATGGACATGGTCCTGAAACGAGATGATGCTTGCTCTTCAATTTTGATTGGTTTCTCATCTTCCGGTGCAGAGTCTGCAAAGCGAAGGCCACACCAGTGACCCTTTGGCATACTCGGAATTGAAACCATCTGTCAAAACTCGCACTGATTTACGTGCTCGCCAGATGGCACATCTCAGTCTCCCTCATCTTATGAAAATTTAATAGTTTAGGAATATTCAATAACATTTTTGAATGTCAGTATTTTGTGTTATTCATTGCTTTTTGGAAAATGTAGTGGGATTGGAATAAAGGAACCATCATGACGACTCTAATTCCCTCTTTCACGTGATCTTGGAACGTGTCTTAAGGCTGACCTAACTTTTTAAACTCGTGAATATATTTTTTTAATGCAATTTAAACCGCCATTTGGACCGGGTCAATCTGACGGCACTAATGCACTACAATCGCTTGCCTTTATAATAGACTACCTATAAGTAACTCCGCTGGAAATCGACCATTAGTACTGCTGCACCGTTATTTACGAGGTGTACAGATAAGATTGGGAATTGAATATGGATGTACGGATTTTTATGTTCAATCCGGATTTTAAAGTATCAATATTGATACTCATGGACTTCATTTCCTAATTCAAAGGATTTCTTGACCCCGCGACTGCTTTAAATTACAAAAAGCTTGAGAAATACATATTGATATCCAAGAGATGATGAAAGGTATGCTTTTTATGTTATTTTATCTCCACAGAAAAAAGTTTAATTTTGGTCACAGCTTGTTTTCAGTGACCCTTTTGTTTACACTCAGAAAAAAATTGTATTTACATCAAACACTGTTTCTTTGAATAGACACAAATCGACTGCTCCTATTTGAAACAATGTAACTCATTTTTGCGCGTTGTCAGACGGTGCAAGTCAGGCGCTGCAAGTGGGACAGACACCCGTCTGAAAATGCGCAAAAATGAGTTACGTTGTTTCAAATAGGAGCAGTCGAAATATTTGGTTATTTCATCGAATTTTGGATGATAAAAATTTGGTTGAATAAACCAAATCTTTGATTGAGTCAACTAAAACATTGTTTGATTCAACCAAAACTTTGGCTGACCATATAGCAATGCATTTATTTCGTTAATTCAACCAAACTTTGGTTAAATCAAATAAAATTTTCTCTGAGTCTACAATAGGCATCGTCCATATATTACGTAAGGCTAATGTGAGAGAGAAGGAAATATGATTCTCGTGCATCTGAGAGAGACAGGAATACACGATCAAATTACGTAATATATGGACGACCCCATAGGGTGGTCCAAAATTTTTTTTTTTAATTTTCATGCTCTCAGCCCCCAGATTTGTTCGAACCCCTAAAAAAAGTAAACACATATTTTTAATATTGAAATGAATTGATGTTTAGAGGTTGCTCAAAGCCCATAAAGTTTTACGTGTACTTCCCGTGGGGAAAAAGACGTTTTCTTTACACATGCATGCAAAACCCTCGTTTGGCCACCGTTTACAGCAATCCAAAATGGCCGTTTGCGCACTGCATTGATGAGCAGTGGCCAAAATGTTTTGTTTACTGGTGGCGGTGTGCAAAA
>JBAGKK010000501.1:487643-499513 GCA_037177015.1 Euceroptres primus | reverse complement strand
TGATATTTCGCTTCCGAAATTTTAAATTGTGGAATTTGAAACAATTTTGCTATGAGTACGTGGGTTATGGTACATTTCTTTTCCTGACAAATAGTCATTCCAAATACATTAGATATGTCTCCTTATACTACTTCATGATGAATAATCAGTAGTTTCGACGCCGAGCGCCAACTTTCGAAGATTACTGATTGAATCAGTCACTTCCGTTTAATTGTTTGAATCAGTAGATTTTAAATGATCTTCAGAGACTGACTTCTTGCTTTTTGAATCAGTTAAATTTGACTGAAAATCAGTTACTTTTCACTGATTCAGATTTAGAGAGCATCCTAATCCAAAAAACTAAACTTTGTTATTCGTCGCTCCAACCTGAAGGTTTATTGAAAGGACCATATATTTTTTTTTAATTTTATGTTTGAATCTTTGGGAGGGAATTCGGAATTTGTATAGATACTGTAGATTGTGACGTGTCGTAGGAGATTTGGGGACGGATAGAGTGCAATATGGGAAAAAGAAGAGACTTATACGGACAGCGCAGTTTTCAATGGAAGTTATGACCGATAAGGGAGACAAGGTCCCTGTCCCGAGGGAATCGCGGTAACGTATCAGGCCGACTTCTCGAGATCTCGCGAGGCATTACGTTATATGGGTATAAATAACCGAACAGGAGCAATAATACGTAATAATATATCAGTCGGGATTTTAGTGCTGCAGCTAGGTCGCTCGGCCCAACGGTCGTAATTCATCGCGCAACCCGCCTCGCCCTACAACTACTCATGTACTGTATGTTGTTCCATCTTCGCACGCCAAAAGTATCTTCCCCCTTCACGTGCCGGATTCTGTACACTCTTATGTGGCGCCTCCATCTAAACAGCTTCACTTTTCGATTTTTCGATTATCCTCTTTTCAAAATGGACCATAGGGTCACTAATGAAGATAAAATTTTCGCCTGATTCTGAATCACCACATACATCACAGAAAAACAATAAAGTCTAATAAGACTCTAATAACAACAAAGTCTAATAAGATGTCCCAATCTCAATAAAACATCATGTTCCAATTCCTGATCTCTTTGACATTTTAGAGGTCAGAATCAGAATCCTGTCATATCCCAGAGGTCGGACATTTTAGAAAATCAGTTGTAGTCGACATGAGTATTTTTTTATAAATATTTAGCAACTTATTGTTCATCGATTGTAACTAAAGCAGAAACTAGAATGATGATGTTTTTATACAAGAAATATTAGGATTGCTACAGGTCAGGGAATTCTGAAAAGTCAGGGAATTTAAAAGTGATCAGGGGAACAATTATAATTCAGTAATTATGATTATACTATAATTATATATAATTGTAAATATACAGTACCGGTGAGAATTATGAGACCACCTGTTTTCTGTTAGTCGCATAAAATCAGATAATTTTAATAATACATCAGGTAAAATTTTTTCTTCAAAATAGCATGAAAGGTATCAAAATTCTCCGTCTAATGATCTCAAGACGAAGTGTTTTTATGAATTCCTTAAGAAGATATTGCCAAAAAATTTCAAATTTCAAAATTTCCTTAAATTTTGAATAACTCCTGAAATAGTGGACATTTTTCTTGGGCTCATTTTAAAGGTAAATTAACATAGAATATGACTATTGTATATCAGGATAATCCTAGTAAAGTTTCCCTGGATTTTATCAAAGTCTAAACTTGAAACAAGAAAGTCGTAAAAATTTTAAAAATTCTTACACTCGAAAAAAGGATTTTAAAAAATTATGAAAGTGATAATTAGCAATAGATAACTAAATTTTCTTACAATATGCATTGTAATTATTTTTAATATTTCTTTTATAAATGATTTTTCAAGTTCAAATTTTTACGATCTTTTTGTTTCAAGCTTAGACTTCACAGAGAAAACTTGGTCTCATTTTAGCTGCAATTCATTTTGAGATATTTTGAGAAATTTTTTATTTTCATCCGACACTCAAGATAAACCCGATCTAACTCAAGTTGATACTTTTTGCCAAAAACTCAAAATGAGCAGAGTTAGTATAATTTTTTTCTGCACTTCAATTTAAGTAGGCTATTCTACTCAAATTGAGCTCAAGTTTCTTCTGCATTTGGCAAAATCCACGGAAAATATGCTAAGATATTCTTGACACAATTGTCACATACTACTCTCTAAATCTGAATCAGTCAAAATGTTCACTGATTTGATTCGACTCAGTCAATTTCACTGTAATTCAGTCAAAATTCACTGATGAATTAGCTAGAAATAGGTCACTGAATGAAATCAGTGAAAATTTTGACTGATTCAGATTTAGAGAGTAGGTTAACTTATCTTTAAAAAGAGCCCAAAAACACTTAAAAATATCCATTATTTCAGGAGTTATTTAAAATTTTTTTAAATGTTGAAATTTTTACTTTCTTTGCAATATCATCTGAAAAAGTGGGTAAAAATACTTCAACTCGGGGTCACTAGACGCAGAATTTTTATATCTTTCATGCTACTGTCAACAACAAATTTTAATGTGTGTATTATCAAAATTATCTGATTTTATGTAATTAACAAGAAACAGGTAATCTCATCATTCTCGCCGGTACTGTATAAAGTAAATAATGTTTGTATCTTTTTTAAAAGGTTCAATTTTTGAGAAAAGCATTGGTAAAAGATTATCAGGAAATAGTATACGGTTTTATAAGGGTGTGTCCCAATTCCTGATCAAACTTAATAAAATTTCAGCCAAAAAAATAATCTTACAAGAATGAAAAAATTAGGGAATATATTTTAAAGCTACGCATGTAAGAATAGTCAGGAGCAAGTATTGTAAATCAAGTCTATAACCTTAAATGATATTAACTGTCTGTTTATCTCTAAATAAAACTACAAATACAAAATACAAATACTATGTCTTTCAAATATCATTTGGCAATATTGAATCTTTTTTAAGATTTGCGAGAAGATTTGTAACAACTAAAATTACTTGTTTTGTTATATTTATTGTATTTATCAATAAAATTACCTTATCCGTAAATGGAACATCTCCTTTGATTAAGAACTGGGACATTCGCAATTTAGCAAACAAATGCTTTTGATTAACCCTAGATTACATCTTGGGGTGGAAAAGACCCCAGCGAAATTATATCTTTTTTCTACGTTTTTTAAAATTTTAATAAATTTTTTCAATAGAAAAATATTAGAATCATTATTCAAACCTAGAAACATAATGTAAAATTTGTAGGTTTTTTAAAGCAAGTCAATCTTCAAAATAAATACCTTTTTCAAAGATCCATCGGTACAGTAATTTTTCCCTTAAAATGTATCATTTAGAGAATATAACCGCGAAAGAATTTTTTTAAAAATATGAAAAATTAAAAATTATATGATTTTTTTTGTTGAAAAAGTCTATTTTTGCTAAAAAAAGGTTTGATAATTTTTTTCATCATTTCAAAATGAAAAATCTGACATGAAAATTATAAAAATATGCTCTGAATGTCTTGAAAAATGACCCTGAATTTTTTCAGATCCAAATATAGGTTCGTTGAAAAATTACGTGAGAAATAATATCGTGGGGTCAGGGTGACCCCCCCCCCCCTGCAAGTCTGTGATTTCAATGAGGTGCTGCAATCTAGGGTTAATGAACTAGTCAATATTTTTGAATTTATACATGTACATACTCATTTTAAAGTAAAATATCAAAATTGTAAAATTTCTAGTCTTTTAAAACTTAATAGAAAATTTTACCTTCCTGTATCTGTCTCGAATGAGCCGAAAATTGGATTTTAGGAAATTGTCATTTTGTGCGGACTTTTTTATGTAAATTTTTGTTCTTTACACAATTTGGTTTGTAAGAAGTGAAATTTCTTTTATCTGCAGACAAATATAAAAAACAGAAATATTAAGCCCTAGACTTTGATACTCTTCTAGAAAAATATGAGTTTTTCTGACAGTACTTAGTCAACCAACTGGTACTTAGTCAACCAACAGAAAAAAAATTTATATGTGTGTGTATTAAGAAAAATACAGCACGTATCCTTAAATGATCAGGAATTGGGACATCTGCCTTATTTGTTGTGTGTATTTTTCAACGTGTTCTTTTCACTTGGATAAGAAATAAAATTTATACCAAACTCGGTGTTAGATTGCATTTTTTACAAGTTAGCTGACATCATAACTCTGTAATCATTTCTGTTACAAGTTATTTCACCACACCAAACCCCGTGCTAAAATAAAAAGCTAAAATAACAATTGTTTTTTTTGACATTGCTCAACCTAAGAAAATAAAAGTAATAAGCAAATAATTAGGCACTAATAAAATAATTGAAAAGTGAACACTCAGAGAAAACTTATTTTAAAGTTAAAAAAATCGTTTCTTCGATTCAATGCGAAAATTTGTTTATATTAAAACAAATATTTGTTTGATCAGAAAAAAGTTCGTTTGATTCAAACAAATTTTTTTGATTCAAATATAATATTGATTTGAATCAAACAAATCGACTGCTCCTATTTAAAACAACGTAACTCATTTTTGCACATTGTCAGACGGACATCAGGCGCTGCAAGCGGGACAGACGCCCGTCTGACAATGCGCAAAAATGAGTTACGTTGTTTCAAATAGGAGCAGTCGAAATGTTTTTGTGACCCCATAGCAATGCTATTAAATTTTTCATTTAAATAAATTTTGTTTGAATATAAAAAATATTTTTCTGAGTAAAAGATGCTTTAAAATACATTGGAAGCTAAATACCAAAATAAATTAAGAAACCTTAAAAGGTGTTTCGAGTATCATTATCAGATAAATTCCAAAAATTCGATCGGCATCCGGAATTGACTTTAGACTTTGAAGTCACTATAGGTGTTAAGAATTTATAGACAAAGGAGATCGTTGAAGAGGAAATGAAAAGGCCAGGAGAGAGAAAGGTAGATTTCCAAGGAAGAAAACCCAATTCCGTAATCGCAAACAACCCCCTGGACCATAAGGTTTTCGGGGGTGTGGGTTAAGTTAGGTTCGGTTACACGAGAGGGTTGGGGCGGCAGATTTCATCATAATAATTTTCCACCCCATTAAGCCAACGGGACGACGAGAGGCTCGAACTGCTCTTGCATAAAGAACTTGACAAACTTTTCACGATGGCAAGGGAACTTTTGAACTCCTCCCTGCCAAAAAAGATCGCGATTTTCCACCCCCATTTGCATGTGAGGGAAGGGGGATGACACTTTTATGTTCGATGCTTTTTCAAGGAAATAGAGTCCAGAAAAGGGGCCGAGACTTATTAAACCCTTCGCCTCCACCCTCCTCGACTTTTGTACACCGGCCCATTATTTCATTAGATCGTATCTGGTGCATCGTTTTGCCGATCTGGGCCACGTCTGGGATCTTAAGTTTCTTCGTGTTCGCAGGACGCATTGTCTTTTGTTTCAATTTTATTTTATTTTTAATGCAGATGATGTAGATTTAATTTGGAGGTTTGGATTAATTAATGTGAAGTTTTAATTTGGGGTTCTTTGTTTCAGATTTTGGGAGTCATGGATCGGCGAATGGTGAGTGGTTATTTTATTTTTTAACATATTGTTAGAAAAATAATTTAAATATTAAGTCCTATTCCAATTAGATAATTTGCAATAAAATTACGAATAATAAAATTCGTAATAAGATTACGAATTCTAACATTAATTTAAAATGACCTATACGTTCTGAAAGTCAAATTTATTAAGAAATCGTTTTTCTTAAATGATGTTTGAGTTGAGTGAAAGATCCTGATATTCAATATTGTTTTCAACGACACTCGAAGCACCCACACAAGCTTCAACCCCGAAATATCCTTCAATATTTGCAGTCTTGAAGCGTGCCGAGCAACGGCACCCGAGGCATTAATAATATATTATATCAATGAGGGGTTTGAAAAATGGAGGATCGTGGTGGCGCTACAGCAAACAGAGTTGTCCGTAGTTGCGATTCGAGGTTTTACGTTACACCGCAAACACTCCATTTTTATCCCCCTCTTTCTAACGTCGTTCATCTTTCTTTATTTTACCCCTGTGACTTTCCTTATCCGCAGGCGAAAAATATGACACGCGCCGAAATTATTTACTATCC
Organism: Euceroptres primus; assembly: GCA_037177015.1. Classification (NCBI taxonomy): domain Eukaryota; kingdom Metazoa; phylum Arthropoda; class Insecta; order Hymenoptera; family Figitidae; genus Euceroptres; species Euceroptres primus. The sequence goes on along the minus strand of JBAGKK010000501.1, from coordinate 493,431 downwards.
AGTCGTCGACTTCCTTATTTGATTCTTACTGCTCCCCAAACATTTAAAGGAAAGTTTTTAAATTCATTAAGCATTAAGTCATTGAAAAAACGAAGAATAAAATTCTCGATTTCAGGGTAACAATTACCTGCAACAAAAATTAACTACACAGGATAAATTTTACCCAAAAATTAGTTAAATTTCCCTATATTTTTTCATGACACATGTATTTTGAAAGACGTGAAGTTATTTGAATGAAAATTTATCCCTCTAAAAAATTACCTGCAACAAATTGCATTCTTACAAGGAAACGGTCTCAATTGAGACCATTTCATGTCAGACGTCCGTCTGGCATGTATTTTTTTTATAAGTGCCCAATCACATATTCAAGGAGTACAAACAACCCCCAAAAATTGGATGAAAATTACGTTCTGGTAAAAATTTCGAAAACTATGAGGCGCACACGAAAGTTGTCATGAGACAAAATTTTGGTCCCGTATGTGACAACTTTCGTGAACGCCTCATAGTTTTCGAAATATTTACAAAAATGTAATTTTCATCCAATTTTTGGGGATTGTTTTTACCCCTTAAATATGCGATTGGGCACTTATAAAAAAATGCGTGTTCAATATTTTTCAGAGTACTATTTGTTTTCGAAGTACCATAGAAATCAGCGAGATACAGTTGAGACGGTTTCCTTGCTAGTTTTTTTCTGTGGTATTTCGCGTTTTTAATAACAGAAATCAAAGAATCCAAAAGTCATAAGATCAAATTTTGTTCAAAAATTGGAATATTAAATCATATTAGTAAAAATATTCACGATGACAAATGATATAATTTATATTTTCGTAAAACATAATGGAAGGTTGTAAACGTAAACACAGTGTTATAATTACTAGAGAATTTATATGAAACTACTTGTTTAAGGATGTCTCGTTAATTAAAAGCAAAATGCATTCTTTACAAGGTATAATCAAGATATCATGCAGTGTTCAAAATTTATGATGTCAAGCATTAGTTTCTAGCCCATTTAAATGTCGGTTATTAATAATTTTTTGCACATAAGGGTACTTCAGAAACTAAGTACGACATCAAAAGCTACTATTTAATGAGTCAGCTCCCATTTGCTCAGGTTTTGTCACAGACATATATAAATATTTTTAACAAAATAAAAGTTTGCGTGTAGCTGTGAAGGTTGTATGCCAAGTGCGCAAATTATGCGGGTATGTAACTATTCAGTTAAGGCTAATGTTAAGGTTTCTCTTCCTCGTCAGCTAGCAAACTAAGCAAAGAGACTATACTGTTTTTTTTTATCTCTCTTATTAGAATGACAATAAAATATTCAAGGTGTAATTGGAAGCTCACGGTCACTTAATCATTTATTTTTATTGGCAGAAACTTAGTTCATACAGTTAATAAACTCTTTTTACTGGCTCAATCCATAATTACTTTATTTATGGGTAACGAATTGTAATTTTAAAAACTATGGGAATAATGTGTTTCTGTGGTAATATAAATTATGTTTTTCTGGGTAATATAAATCAAAATTAACGTAGTTTCCTTAAAATCTGTTTGGACGACTAAGAACCATTCATAATCGAAAAATAAATTTTCTGAACAGTAAATCTGTTATTTTTATTTACGTTTTCTCCATCCAGAGATCTTCATCCCTTATCGTTTCTCCAATTTAAATAGTCTTTTAAATAGTGTGTAAAATTAAGGAAAGTAACCACATTATTAAATATAACAAATTTTAAAAGAGAAATCTTATTTTGATTTAGAAAAAAAAGTTGAATGTGTAATTATTTATTTAACATTAGTTATTTGAGATTTTGCATTTTTTCTTTCACTTTAGTAAAAGTCTTAATTTTGATTAAACCTTCATTATTGATAGCTTATTTTGTTCTTTAAAATATTATCTATGACTCTATTTGGTTGGTTCTTATAAAAAGCAATTAAATTTGCATAAAAAAATTGTTAATTAACTAATATTTTTTCTAAGTACAGTACTCGGGGTCATTGAACGCAGAATTTTGATATCTTTCATGCTACTTTCTGCAGAAAATTTTAATTTGTTTATTTTCAAAATTATCTGATTTTATGCAACTAACAAAAAACAGGTGGTTCCATAATTCTCGCCGATACTGTAGCTATCTACCTAACAATCCTAATTTCAGGGATCCGAACGAAATTAAGGGTCATTTTTCGATATTTTCCAATTATTTCTATAAATTCAAAATAATTTGGCGAAATATTCAGCTGAATAAGAGAAAACACGTAACACACGTAACGGAAGTTTCGTTATTTTTCGTTTCGTTTCTGTCGACGTAAAACTTTGATGCCACACAATTTCGACATTGCAACTCGGTAGTTCTATAATATTGCAGCACTTTCTCATACTCAGCTGAATATTTAGCCAAACTGTTTTGAATTTGTAGGAATAATTGGAAAATATCGAAAAATGGTAAACATCCTTAATATTTTGTCGGAAATTTCCTACAACGAAGAACCTTACGGAAATTGTAAGTTTTTTTCCAGTGGAAGTTTTAAAATAAAGCTTTTTTGACTAAGTGAAACGATTTCAGCGACGGGTTTTAAAGAGGAGGGGATGTAAAGATCGTGTTTGGAGGAAGTGATCGTGGTCGGGCACCAAATTGCCGTGGACCAGGGAGATTCGACTATGATGTTCTATTTATAAAAGTGCATTTCAGACGAATCGCTGAGTGTACAAATAGTTACGCGTTGGATGTCACGTGTTACCATATGAAGAATGAGTGGTAAGGGAAAAAAGAGAAGGGAAGGCGGTCGATAAGAGGAGGGGGGTAATAAATCAGCTGGCTGTCGCACTTCTCCCAGCATAGATCACCTTTTTTTTCTTCATTTACCCCTTTTGGCCTGCACTGCGTCTCGATTTCTAAAACTACCGAATTAAATATAACCAAAGTCGCTTATTTCTTTCCAAAGTAAAGAAATAAATAAATTTGGAAACGTTTAAAATACCACGGTACTATTTTGGTGCGTATTGTAAATGTTTTTTAAAAGCTAACATTGGGACGTATATTTTTAGTAAAAAGTCAACCCGTTGTTCTCGGTTTTCTTTTCTTCACTAGTGATCTGTTCTTTTCACGTTCGACGGCTTTCCTCTCCCTCGCTATTTATTTATCTTATGTACAGACGCTGGCTGTAGATTTCGTGCGTCTGCTCGCGGAAGTACGCACGCCGCGTTCGCGAGTTTTATTCGTTCAAAAACCTTTCTCATGGTATACTATGCTATGTTCCCCAAGGGGAATGAAGGAAGGATCGACTGTCCATAATACAATTCCATCGTGCGTTGTTTTTGCTGCGATATATTTAAGATTCTAAGCGTTGTTACAGTAAAATTTTCTGTAAAATGTGTACGTATTATAAAGTCAAAACTTTTCTTATTCAGATCATGACACTCTCCCACACTTAAATTTGTTTTTTTTATTCATAATAATTATATTTATTACATTAAATAATAATAAATTTAATATTGAATTGAAATAAATTTAATAACTTTCATTGTTTATTATAATTTTAGACATGAAATTAACAATAAAAAAATATGTGAAATCAGTCTCAAAAAAGACCCTAGAAAAAAACGAGGATTACAAAAACGCTGCCAAATAGTGCTTTGCAATTGCATCAAGCAAAAAACCGAGGGTTTTACTCAGAAATCTCTGGAAATCTCAGTTTATCTCTCTTGTTTTTCAATTGTTTTTTATTTCTTCTCCCCTTCCACTCATTGGTAATCGATGGAAATCAGAGGAATTCACGGCAGTCGATTGCTCAGTGAATAGCCCCTCGCAAGAAACATTTCAAAAAATTAAGCAGTGCCGTAAAAACTTCACAAGAGAATGTTGTAAGATCATTAAGCTTCGCCAAATATAGTAAAATATCGCAAATGAAAGTTATGGAATCAATTCTATGTACATTTTTTATCGCAAGTAAAAATAATGAAATTATTGAAATTTTCCAAATAAAATGAAATTGTTTGTGCAAGAAAGAAAAAATCCAAACTTCCAAAAAAATTCATAAAGAAAATTTTGGTGCGTCTACGTTCCTTTTTAAGTGACATCTGTTGTTTTGATGCAATTACTATTATGGTCTTTTTAGAGTAAAAAGGACATAGGCCCGCCAAAATTTTCTTTATGAATTTTTTTGGATGTTTAGATTTTTACTTTCTTCCACAAACAATTTCATTTTATTTGAAAAATTTCAGTAATTTCATTACTTTTATTTGCGATAAAAAATGTGTTATTTTATTTGGCAAATATAATTGATTTCATGACTTTCATTTGCGATATTTTACTATATTTGGCGAAGCTTAATGATCTCACAAATTCTCTTGTGAAATTTTTACGGCATTGCTTAACTTTTTGAAATGTTTTTTGCTTGATGCAATTGCAAAGCACTATTTGGCGGCGTTTTTGTAACCTTCGTTTTTTTCGAGGGTCTTTTTTGAGATTGAAGATTTTAAACATTGTTGCAGTGAAAGACCATCCGTGAAACATTTTGAACAATTTAGAGAGTATAAAAAATTCAATGACGAATTTGAACATTATAACAAAAATTTCAATTAGTAATTCAAAGATTAGCAGAACGTCAATTGATGAGAGTAATTAGGGAACGTTTTATTGACAGTAGAAAGTGATACTTAATTTTTATTTTTGTGAGAGTAAAAAATGCATACTTTTTTATGGGAATCATCTAACTATATTTTTATGGTCATAAAGGAAATTAACTTAGGTTGAATTGCTTTTAACGCAGTGAGAGTACTTCATTCAAGGATCGTAGAAGTGTCATAGATCGACCTCTGAAGACCTCATGAATTAGAGTTTTTTATGCTTCCCCGACGCCGGCTTCGATAGTTATAGCCATTCCAGTATATAAGGGATCGTCGATCACCAGGGCGTGACAGTTGGACCTTAATGCTGAGTTTACACGCGTGTTGTTAGAGTTAGACCCTACAATTCAATCAAAACTCTTGTTCTCACTTAAATTTTTCTGTTTTTTTTTACAATCTACTCTGGACAGTGACGGTATTTCGCTATTGAAAAAATGGCAAATGAATTACTTAAATTTACAATAATATGTCAATTAAAAGTATTAAAATGCATTATCCAAAGAAAAATAAAAAGAATCAATTTATCTGTAAAACTTGGGCCGAAACGTTTGCCGATTTTTAAAGTTCTTATTTTTTACAACTAAATAGATCTTAAGAAATAGACCCCATAGCCAATGAAATATTATCAACGATTTAATAGGGTAGAGTTGAAATTCAGTTGGTTGAATGCAAAACATTGCAAACACTAAAATTTTGAAACAGTAAACATTATTGTCTTTCTATAGTTTAACGGCTTATCTATTATATATTATTTCAGGGAAAATTTCTAAATTTCTTATTATTTATAAATTACAAAAATTTCCAAACTTTAGTGTAATTTGCGTAATCTGAGAAAAATCCCCTTAACATTTGTTACACTTCTGCGAGAATCGACTGCTAGATTTAAAGGCGAACTGTAAAATAAGTATGAAAATAAATTTAAAATATATTTGGTCACGCAGTGACGATAAGCAAAAAGAAAACACTTGTTTGAAGGTTGAGGAAGCGTTTAACCGTTTTCATGTTTTTAGTGCTCGAAAATGCGGCATTTCGAACGCACGTGTAAGCTCGGTCTAAAGCCAAACATGAGACGACGAGATGTGGGCCGTGGCTAATTGCTGCGCGTAACAAAAAGCTCATTCCCCTCAACACACGTGGGTGCATGTGTGCAAATGCGAATCT
>JBAGKK010000501.1:462215-478916 GCA_037177015.1 Euceroptres primus | reverse complement strand
AGGCTGGCTTCTATTTAGAAGCCAGCCTCACACGGACACGCACACACACACACACACACACACACACACACACACACACACACGGATACGCACTAACACTAACCCATCCAGAAACCCCCTTGCCTATCTACTCCTATTATTTTAAAAAATGTCAGCGAAAAAAAGGTGGGGTTTTTGAGAAAAAATTTTTAAATTTGTTTAAAAAAATCGAAATAACTTCAGTATTTTTGATTATTTTTAAATTTTTTGGAGGGTTTTTGAAAGAGTGCAATGAGTGCAATCAAGTCTTTAGGTTTATTTAAATCAGAAAATATTTATTTAATTCAAAAGAATGTTCATTAAGTTAAAAATATATTTATTTGATACAAAGAGTTGATGCATTTATACCAATGAAGCATTTCTTTAGATGAATAAAATATTGTTTTTACATAAATATTCTTTTCTTTAGCTGAGAGAAATGATTCTTTTGATTAGCAGAATAAAATGATTCACACCAAATAAACATTTATTTCAACGAAATGATTATTTTGTTAAATTTATAATTTATCAATTTGTATAGAAGAAATATTTCCTTCGATGTAGAATACGAAAGAGACTATTCCAAACAAATATTTCTTTCAATCAAATAAATATTTTTTCAATTTAAATAAATACATATTTTATTAATGAATGTTGGTGTAGTTCGTTTCAATTGAATACTTCTTTTGATTAAACAAATATGTATGTTGTTAAATTTAATATCTATATATCAACTGCTCCAATTTGAAAAAACGTAACTCATTTTTGTGCATTGTCAGACGGGCGTAAGTCAGGCACTGCAGCCGGACTGTCGCCCGTCTGGCAATACACAAAAATGAGTTACGTCTTTTCAAATAGGAGTAGTCGATACTTGATTTGAAGAAATCTTTCTTTAGCACTATGGCCGACTTTAAGAGAACTAGGGTTAAATGCAACTTTCCAATTTAGAGTTCCCATATTACAGAAAAGCCTCATAAGAATCGAATTTTATAAAATTCGATTATGAGTTTTTTCAATTGCATCTGGAGGAAAATGCCTAAATTTATAAGTAGTAATCCACAACATTTTTCAGAATGTCAGATATTATGGACCATACTATCACTTAGGGGATATTTTTAAAACTTCTTATAATTTGCATTCTATGTGGAGAAACTTCCCTAGAACTTTTTTTATTTGAATATAATTAATATCAAAGGTGCGAGACAAATTATTTGTCACAAATACCACTCGTGAGAAAAAAATCCTCATCACTGAGATTGTAAATCCCAGGATATGGAAAGAGAGAAGATGGAAGGCAAAAGGGTGGTTGTTAAGGGTCTTCAAGTTTATGGGTTTAGAGGTAAAAGAATAGATATGACGTATTCATGAGGATGGCGCGCGTTTGTCAGGCAGATGTCGGTACGATAGCGGCTCGTCGGATCGTTGGAGAGAAAAACTCGAAATAGTTGTGCGCCAGCTCGCTTGAGGCGAGACTGGACCTGTTTTCTATCACCTTTCTTCGCCTCCACTCGATGCTATTCCCCTTCCCCCTTGCAATAAAATCTGATTCGACGTCGATTTATCTACGGGCATTCCGATATTTCAGGCGCAGCGCGACATTTTCTTCCTCTAGCCTCACCTCGCTTTTACCCTCTGCCACAATTTTTCCTCTCCTTCTATTTTTCTCTCTTTCTCTCTCAATTCCTCTTCTCTTCCACGGTGTCCATCCACTGTCTGTAGCCTCTTGCCCAGAACGGAACTATTTAGAATTCCGCGTGCGATTCCGCCTAACGGAAGTTCGTCTAATCGTATGAGAAGCAGGAAAAATGACAGAAAAAAATTGATGCGAGCAAGCAATCTTAAAATAAATTTTAAAAGCTTTTATCAATTGATTCAGAATTTATTTCCTTTAGTGTAATTGTAACATTTTATTCCAGGGGTTAACGACATTGATTTTTGGTATAATCGGATACAACATGCAAGATTGCGTAAGATTGCACAGGAATTGCATGTGATTGAAAAATATTGCAAGATTGGCCAAAATTGCAAAGGATTGTACAGAACTTGTAGGAAATTGCATAGATATGGCATCGGATTGCATGAAATTACATGAAATTGCAGGGTACTGAAAGACGACATCACAAGAAAAATGAAGTGTTATTCTTACCCTGATTTCGGTTTGATATTTACCTACAACAAAAATTAACTTCACCGGGTAAATTTTACCCAAATATCGCTTAAATTTTCTTTTGTTTTTCCATGACAACACATGTATTTTGAAAGGCGTGAAGTTATGTGAAAAAAAATTTATGCTTCTAAAAAATTACCTGCAACATATTTTATCCTTAGTTTTTTTCTGTGATGGAACTATGTAGAGATTGCGTAGGATTGCATAGAAGTGTACAAAGATTGCAAGATTTCGTCAAAGATTGCTTGGGAATGCATGAAATTGCATGCTATTACAAGATTTTATCAGATTGCAAGATGGCATGGAATTGCGTAGAGATTGCATGAGATTGCCTGAAATTGCATGGGATTGCCTGGAATTGCATGAAATTGCATGGAATTGCATGAAATTCGACGTGATTGCATCATATTGTATAAAATTACATGCTATTGCAAGATTTCATGAAATTGAAAGATGACATGGAATAGCACAGAGATTGCTTAGGATTGCATAGAATTTATAGAGACTGCAAGATTGCCAAAGATTGCATGGGATTGTATGAAATTATATGTTTTTGCAAGATTGCAAGAAATTGAAAGATGGCATAGGATTGCACAGAGATTGTGTACGATTGCATAGAATTGTTTAAAGATTGCATAGGATTACATGAAATTACATATTTTTGGACGCTCGCATGAAATTGTAAGATGGCATGGGATCGCATGCAGATTGCGAAGGATTGCATAGAATTGTAGAGAGATTGAAAGATTTTGCCGACGATTACATTGAATTGCCTGAAATTGCATGGATTGCATGAAATTGTATGCGAGTGCACAAAATTGCATGTTATTGTATGAAATTGCATGCTGTTTCAAGATTGTATGAAATTGAAAGATGCCATGGAATAGCACAGAGATTGCTTATTAGGATTGAATAGAATTATATAAAGATTGTCAAATATTGGATAGGTTTACATGAAAATGCATGCTTTTGGACCATCACTTGAAATTATAAGATGGCATTGGAATGCATAGAATTGTATAGGAAGTGCATAATTTTGCAAGAAGTGCAGGAATACACAAGGTATCTTGAGATTTAACGAGATTGAAAGATGACTGTGTATTGCATAGAGATTGTGTAGAATTCCATAGAATTGTATAGAGATCGCATTAAATTACATGCTTTTGCAAGATTGCATGAAATTGAAAGATAGCCCGAGATTGCATAGAGATTTCGTAGAATTGCATAGAATTGTATAGAGATTGCAAGATTGTCGAAGATTGAATGGAATTTCAAGATTGCATGAAATTTAAATATGGAATGGAATTGCATAGAATTGTATGGAGATTGCATAAGATTGCAAGAAGCAAAGGATTGCATGAGGTAACTTGAGATTGCATGAGACTGAAATATGGCATGGGATTACATGAAATTGCATGGTATTTTGAGATTTCATGGAATTGAAAGATGGCTTAGAATTGCATTGAGATTGTGAAGGATTGAGTACAATTGTATAGAGATTAAAAGATTGCATGAAATTGCCTTCTATTGCAAGATTGCGCATAAAATGAAAAGATGGAATGGGATTGCATAGAGATTGCGTAGGATTGTAGAGAATTGTACAGAGATTGCAAGACTTTGCCAAAAATTGCAGGGGATTGCATGAAAATGCAGGTTATTGCTAGATTGTATCATATTGAAAGATGACATGGGATTGTAGAGAGATTGCATGGAATTGCCTGAAATTGCATGGTATTGCATTAAATTGCATGGGATTGTATGAAATTGCATGGAATTGCATGAAATTGTATGTGATTTCACGAAATTGATATTGCATGAAATTGTGTGTGATTTCACGAAATTGATATTGCATGAGATTGCATGCTATTACTTGAAATTGCATGCTATTTCAAGATTGCATGAAAGTGAAAGATGGCATGCGATTGCATCGAATTGTTTAGAGATTGCATGAGATTGTAAGAAACATAGGATTGCATGAAACTGAAAGATGGCATAGTATTGCATAGAAATTGTAGGATAGCATAGGATTGCATGAGAATGAAAGATGGCGTGGGATTGCATAGAAATTGCGTAGAATTTCATAGAGATTGCAAGATTGCAACCAGATTACGCGTGTAACTAAACCCTCGATTTTATTAGAAGAAATTTCCACCCCTTCTTACTCAATACAAAAATTAATTATTTACTTGTTAAAGAAATACCAATGTAGATGTCAGACTTTGAGAAAAGGTCAGATTTCGAATTGACTTTAAGATTCTAATTCTGTTATGTTTATCAATTAATCTCTTTTTGGGGGGCGAAGACCACTTATAATCACGATGTCAGTAATGTTTTGCAGGATATGACGATCTTGGTTGGTTGCACCAGTCTCTCCATATACGTAGGTGGAAACGACCATATACACGAATACAGGTGTAAAGCCGTATAGACGGCAGCAGAAACGAGCCGAGTTGGACATCTCACATTCTGACGAGATCAAAAGCCCGAGTCAACAAATACGGCTCACGATCGCTGCGACTCATAAACCAACTTCACTAGCGCATTCTCCCTGATTACCTTTAGACAGCTTTTACACTGAGCGATTCCTCAGGGTGTTTTCTAAACGCTCACCGGCGTCTACTTTAAATTCATTAAGTAACACATAACTCTTCCCAAAATAACTACTCATTTTAGATACAAAAAATCATTTTTTAATTTCAGATCTAAACATTTTTATGAAAAGAGTCAATTAATTTTTAACACTATTTTCCATGGTGTAATAGATCCTCGGACTTTAACTCCACTGTAAGTTTATTTTCATGAAATTACAATATCATTGAGGCAAAATTCTTTCAATATCTTTCTTGTAAACTCATCGTTGACTCACTTCGAAAGAATCTAACAGTTATGAAGGAATGGTAACGGATAAGGATCGTTTGGTCACGATTTCTTCTCATTAACCATGTATCTCTTTTCGTATCTGGAATCCTTGGATTTAAAAAAGAAATAATTTCTGAGAGAATTTATTATTAGAAAGACATGTTTTCATAATAGCATATTCTTAATAACATGTATTTTAGAAAGGGAATTTGTGTTCTAAAAATATACAGAGTCTACGCCTATGGTACAAAGCCATTCCTTATCAAGTCACTTCTTTTGACGATCCGGTCATTGCCAACAGGTGAAGAGTAGAAAAAGGAATGAATCCTGACGAATTATGACCCAGAATGGTCCATATTTGATCACAAGATCACGAATACTCAGAAGAGTAGTTAAAAACTATTGCAATTTATTCTATACAAAAGGGGAATCACAATCTGTAATTTTCACCAAAAAAGGATAGCGTTTTAAAACGGAGGCATTGAGTAAATTTATATGCCTTTTGCAGATATTGCGAAGCTACTTGAGTTATTAATTGAAACATGATCATCCTGAGAATGCCAAGATCGTTTCGTATCAATATGACCTATTAAAGCCACAAGGATTAGAAATTAACATGCTTAGGAGAATTTTGAAAGTGATTTCTCTCCCTCATGTAGAATTTTCTGCGCCGCTTATTAAATGCACTGAAGATTAAAAATTTTGATATGAAGATATACGTCGTTGTCTCTCGTCGCGTCTTATTACCTATAACTTTTCGTGGCAGTGAATTTATCGTGGTCGTAAACTTTTGAATTATAACCGCGCTCTCGTATATATACCTGCCGACTGAAATGGAGACTATATCCCATCCTCTCATAATTTTATAGATTGAGAATATAGATACGTTCTCGCTTTGGATGCGACAAAGTCACCGGTATGAGATGCCCCGTTATGACCTTCGACGATCTTTATTATTTCTGGTTATCGCTATCCCAGGGAGAATCTCGAATCTAATTACTTCTAATGAGTGAGAATTTGTCAAGGAATCTTTGATCATAGAAACACCTGGAGTCGCTGACGCGGATTCCGTACGTTCCTCTTCGTTACCAGCATATCCCCGAGTTGCGAAGACCCAACCGTAACATTTTATTGTTCTTTGCCATCCCCATCACCAGCGTCTTTCTTCTTTTTTCCCCGAGAATCGAGTAACGTGACTTCACTTCTACTTTGTAATTAATTGCTCTCGGTTTAAACCAATAACGATAAATTTTTATCGCGAGTCTTGAACGCGACGACACCAATTTCTCGGCTCTGAAACCTTTTCCACCTCTCAGGGACGATTTCAATCTTTCTGGCCCTGCGACCGTCACAATTAAGAAATCCTTTTTTGTAGGGTTCTCAATCATGAAAAATTGTATTCCTCCAAATCATAACATATACAAAATCAAAAAATAAATCGTTTTATTAGTGAAAATTAATTGATTTTCAGTTAAAAATTCACTGATTTTCAGTCAAACAATTTACTGCAGTGAAAGGGTCATATACTTGTTTCTAATGTGTCCGAAAGTGGATTTTAAGACGTTTGCATTTTGTGAGTGACGATTTTGTGTAAAATTTGTTCATTTTACAAAATGGTTTGTAAGAAATGTAGCTTCTTGTTATCTTTATACAAATATAAAAAACAGATACATTAGGGTCAAGGCTTTGATACTGTTCTAGAAAGAAGGAGTTTTCTGGAAAGAGTGGTTTTTAGTCATTTACAAAAAACTTGAATGATTTTTTAGTCAGAAAAATAACGTCAAGATGAGGTTTGACTGAAAAATTAATTAATTTTGACTGAAGCTTTAGCTTAAGTATGTAGTTATGTGCTACCCCCGCATGAAACCGGTAGATATTTTTGCCATAAGTTAGAGTTGATATAAAATTATATTTCCCAAAAGATTATATCTGAAAAAGAATTTTATGGGAGTTATGGGAGTAAAAAGAAAAATCAAAAACAATTTTTTTCTCGAGTATAGCTGAACTAATTTTTATGCAAAAAATATATGTTATGCGGTTTGATGGTGCAATATGTAAGGGAGAAATTACAGAATTTTTATTTTAATAATAAGTGGGGGATTATATTGACCCTCGATGAAAATAATAGTTTATAATATTGGATGGTAACAAACACCACTGATGAGGGCCACAATCGTGCGCCGAAACGTTTGGTTCAATTAAACATTAATTGAATTATTTAAGCTGACCCTAAAGCCAAATTTACCATCCAATATTATAAACTATTATTTTTATTTTAAAATGAGAAAAAAAATTTTCAAATTTTTTTTATTAGATGCACTTGCAGTACTATTATCATTCTCTACCAAAAAAATCAAGAATTCGAAACCGATTGGAATGTTAAATCGTACTTTAATAATCAAAAGAGTGTCAGTCTTCCACGTACGGTTTCTCGGGCACTGGCTACTACACATTAGGATGGTGCAAAAAAAAACGTTATTTTCGAATTTTGACCCGGCTGAATTCTTAAGGTTTTGAGCTCCGAAAATAAGAAAACACGTATTCAGGGCCTCGAAGTCCCTGAAGTTTCCCATAAGAATAACATGGGAAAAAACAAATTTTCAAAAATTCATTTCAAAATGTGAAAATGTATAATTAATCATAGGATGGAATTAACTTAATAACTTAATAACTTAATTAACTTAATAGCTAAATTAATAACTTCAAGAAATAAGAATCTGTTATTGTTTTTTTAATTTGAACCCCTCAAAACCTCTTTTATCGGGCCTCAAAAACAACCCCCATAACAAGGTAATTACAGTTTGGCGGAATATTGACATTAATTATTCTAATTATCTAATTATTATTTTATTTCATAAACACTCATTAATGGATCAATGGCGAGATTTTATTCATTTTTTAAGGAATTTGAAATTGTTTAAACAAATTTTACTTGCTTAAATAATTTTTCTAAAAATATCGTGAACTAATGTGCTTTTCTTATTGCTACGGCCTAATTAATTAATTTGAAGCATCGAACTATTTAATTCAGTTCTTTTTAAATTGTTTGAACAATTTATAATTGTTAAAATGTAATTTCTAACTGAAAAAAGGTGGAAATTTAAGGTTCTTTGTAAATGTTTTCATATGTTTCATTACTTTCTTCTAATTTTGCCCTTTTTCAATTTACTTAAAAATTGATTAAACAATTTTTATTTCTCAACAAAATTTTTTAATATCAGAATGTCGAGAATAAATTAACCCCGAAAAAAGAGAAAAGAAATTAGAAGACAACCAACCAAAACCTCTCCTTCTTTTCTATTGTCATTTTTAAATATTTTGAACAACTATTCTAGCTACCTTTCACCAAATTTCATTTATACAGGTACAAATGACTATAAAACCTAATAATTGATTATTTGTATAAAAATAAAATTGGGTGAATTTAAAAAGATTATAAAAACAAATTGAAAAAAACAAATTCAATTACACAAACAAATTGACTCTTCAAATAGTTCAAATGTATTAATGAGATCATAGCATGAAAATAGTACATTATTCGCCAAGTTTAAACGCAAATTTTGGTGAGAGCGTAGTTTAAATCATGAGGCGAAGTCGAGGGATTTAATCGCTCGAGCCGAAATTTTCGTTTGGACATGGCAAATACAGTGCTTTTCGTCATGAGATCGAGAAAAAGCCAAATGAAAATGCCTAAATGACGAAAAATCAATTTATTCTCGACATTCCGGTGTTGAAAAATAGTTTGAGCAAATAAAATTTATTTAAACAATTTGAATTAGGTTAAAAAAAGGGCAAAATTAAAAGAAAGTAACGAAAGATATGAAAAATTTGTCAAAGAACCTTCAATTTTCACCTTTTTTCAGTTAAAAATTATCTTTTAACAATTATAAATTGTTCAAACAATTTAAAAAGAACTGAATTAAATAGTTTTTGATGCTTTAAATTGATTAATTGGGTCGTAGCAATAAAAAAAGCACAATAGTTCACGATATTTTTGAGAAAAATTATTTAAACAAGTAAAATTTGTTTAAACAATTTTAAATTCCTTAAAAAAGAAATAAAATCTCGCCAATTATCCATTAATAAGTGTTTATGAAAAAATTAAGAAAAAGTGATAATTAATGTCAATATTTCGCCAAACTGTGTTAACTGTGTTAAACCCCCATAACCCTACTATGGGGGTTGTTTTTGAGACTCTATAAAAGAGGTTTTGAGGGGTTCAAATTAAAAAAACAATAATGGATTCTTATTCCTTGAAGAGTTATTAGCAGCTAAAAAAATTCAATCCTGTGAATACATTTTCGTGTTTAGAAAATTTGTTTTTTCTCCATATTATTCTTATGGGAAACTTCGGGGTCTTTAAGGCACTGAATACAACTAACTCCCTTACTTCAGAGCTTAGAAATTTAATACTGCAGCTAGGTCAAAATTCGAAAATAATGTTTTTTTTCACCACCCTAATGTGTAGTATCCAGTGTCCGGGAAACCGTACGTGGAAAACTGAAACTTTTTTGATTATTTAAGTACGATCTAACATTCCGATCGTTTTCCGATTTTAATATGTTATATCTCGAGAGAAAAATTGTTTTTAATTTTTCTTTTTGTCTCCATAACTCCAATAAATTTTTTTTCAGATACAATCTGTTGGGAAATTTAACCTTACATCAATACTAACTTATGGCAAAAAAATCGACCGGATTCATGCGGGGCAGCACATACATACTTAACCTGCTATGCTCTTTTAACTGATTGAATCAGTGACTCACAGAAACAACTATAGATAAGCAGTCACGCAGTAAAAACGAAGTATTACTTTTACCCTGATTTCGGTGTGATATTTACCTGTAACAAAAATTAACTTTACAGGGTAAACTTTACCCAAATATCGGTTAAATTTTCTTTTGCTTTTCCATAACAACACATGTATTTTTAAATTCGTGAAATTGCCCTAATAAAAATTTACCACTCTAAAAACTTGCAGGTAACTTTTTAGAGTGGTAAATTTTTATTCAGACAACTTCACGTCTTTAAAAATACATGTGTTATAATGGAAAAACAAAAGAAAATTTAACCGATATTTGGGTAATATTTACCCTGTGAAGTTAATTTTTGTTACAGGTAAATATAACACCGAAATCAGGGTAAAAATAACACTTTGTTTTTCCTGTGTAATAAATTAATCTTGACCGTCGATACTTCAAGAATAGACTCAGTCTATCAGAATGTGTATTCTTCGCTGAATCCTTTACGTTGTGTCTTCATATCGTTTACGATCTTGGTTTTTATGATATTTTTACGATCGTTAGTTTCTCTTATGGCTCTTAGATGCTTATAAGGTTATGATACCAAACGGCTATAACAACCTGTTGATGCTGGGGATATCCGCTTCCGAAATTTGCTCTCGAGGTACTTAAGGTGTTCGGTCATGGAGGCATTCATGTGCACATAATTCGAGTGAGCTCTCTAGGAAATATCAAGGACGCATATCAGAAAATCACCTTCCGGCCACAATACATTTTTTCAAGAACAATAAGAAAACACTGACATTGGCAACAATCAAAATATGCGTCAGCACGCGAGTCTTCTCGGTATAATTATACCTCCCCTAATTTGCGAATTCTCGTGAACCGTAGACCAAGTCAGCAGCAGCCTTGTATTTCTTTGATCACGATTCAGACTTGCTTTATCTCTCTTATTTATGCGTCTTTGTGTATCTATCGGTGCATCGATTTCTTTTCGTTTTGCCTTCGCAAATGAATTTCGCGCGTTGGTGCAGCTCGTGCGAGAAGAAAGTTCAGGCGTCGTTAGTCCGGCGAGCCGACCTTATCATCAGCGAATATCATCGACATAACCAAAGGGGAAGAAAAACTCGCAAGTCCAAACTTATCACTCCTATCTCCAATAATTTTATGCTCGCGTACGCACGTCGATCTCTGGCAAGTTCCCCGAGTTTCATGGCACGCATTCGGTATATCTCGAGGCATTCTCACGCGGGCATTCGACACTGATAACAATAATAATAACAACAACTGCAACAGGAGCAGTAGGAACCAGTAACGAAACGTTGCTATATAACCCAGAGACGAGGTAAGACGCCAGAAGGTTGCTCTCGGGTCTCGAGCTGATCGCGGATCTCGGTCGCATAAATTTGTTTTAATTGCCAGCAACGTTACATTTTGCTTTAATTATGCCGCATTATCTGGGAGGTAAATTAGGTAGGTCCAGCTCTCTCGGCCCGTCTCAGTTCCTCTCGCAGGCATCTCTTTCCTTCTCTCTTCTCTCGCCATCGAGAAAAAAAGATCGGTGCGGACTCTCGTTGGCTCTGGTATAGCCACTACCTTGGGATAGGATCTTTCTCCACCCTCGTCCACCTCCTCCACCTCCGCCTTCTCTCTCCCCTTCTACCTCTTTTTCTTCATCTTTTTCTTCCTCTTCTCTTATTCTTTTCCTCTTCTTCTTTCTTCTTCCACTTCGTCCTCATCCTATTCCTCTTCCTCCACCTTCTTCCTTCTTACTTCATTCTCCGTCACCTCCTCCTCCCTCCGCGAACTCTTCCCCAATTCCCCGTTCCCTCGGAACAGAGAGAGCGTGTGACAATTTACTCGGCCGATCTCCAAACCGTATACGAAACCCCTTTCGTCTCCTCCTTGCCGCCGTCGCCACCACCGCCGTTTCACCCTTTCTTCTCTCGTTCTTATACCTTATGGCCGCGTTATTTATGCGCGGGTCCGGCTAATAAACATATGAACGCCCGTGCCTTCCCACACACTCGCATAACCTCGTCCGCGAGATCGTCCTTCCCTCGTATGTGCACATCTCACACAAGAAGAGACACCCTCACGCATGAAGGGACCATTTACCAGCACAGGTTTACGCAGCGCGAGCATCCTCTTCTCGGGCATTGTCTCGTCTTATTAACAGTCGGCAGAGCGATACATCTCGGTATCCTCTCTCAGCCTTCCCTCCGTGTCCACTGCGACCAGAAAACATCTCGACACTTTGCCAAGTATACCTACCTACCAACCTACCCACCTTTTCTTCTTCTTTTGTATAATGTATATCTATATAGATTATGTGCCCACTTGAGAAGGAGACACTGCGCGTCATAGAAGCGGTGCAATTTTTCTTCGGGCCCATTTTTTTTTATTAGCGACTAGCCCCGATTATTAGGGGGCTACTAACTTCGCACGTTCCGCGTCTGTAACGTCGCCCAAAGCAGTGCGGAATTGTTTTTATTGGTCGGGAGCTTTGCGCGCCGATTTCCCACGAAGAAATTCTCACGCTATAAATCAGCGCGCCCGCTGGGGACGATCATTGTTTTGGGAACGTGGAATTTCAGTGTGTCGCTCATGAATTAGAATATCAGATCCTCCAACACCGCTACCTCAACCCCTCCTCCAAACTTCTCATATACGTTGAGGGAATACCCCGCGGATGGAAGAAAGATTCGCGAATGAATCTAAATCGAGAGGCGTTTATGGAAATGGTACTAAGAATGGATTACAGTGATCCACGGATGGAAGTGAATTTAATAATAAAAAAAAAGTTATAATAGGCGACAAGCGCCTACAAGGAAGGGTTTTCGTAGCTTTATGTGTTATATTGATATTGGGTCTTTTATTCATATTGGGTTCTACGTCGGTTTTGGGTCCTATGACGGTTTTGGGTCCTAGTGATGCATTCAAGTGAGATCTCGTCTCGATGTTGACTTGCCATTATCAAGAATCTTGAAAAAATTATTGAATGGCACTAATCTACATTTTACCATGGTCACCTAGAAATTTTCACCCTACTTCATGTTGTCAAAAGCAAGACTTCTCGAAAAAAAACATAAAAAACATTGGACTGTTCAAGAATCTTGGTTAAAAATATTCTCGAAATTCCGAGCGATATGAAGCAAGATCAAGGTTTTCTTGTCTTGTACTGCATCACTATTGGGTTCTATGTCAGTTTTGGGTCCTGTGTCCATATTAGGTTTTATGGGTCCTATGCCCATATTGGGTCCTATGCCAGTTTCGGGTATAGGAGCGAAATTATTACCTATGTCCATATTAGGTCCTATGTCAGTTTTGGGTCCTATGTCCATATGGATCATATGCAAGTTTTGGGATCTATTTTCATATTGGGGCCTATGCTAGTTGTGGATCCTATGTCCATATTGGTTCCTATACCCATATTGGGTCCTATGTCCACATTAAACTCTGTGTCCATATTGGGTCATATGTCGGTTTTGGGCCCTATGCTCATATTGGGTCCGATGTTCGTTTTGGGCCCGATGTCAGTTTTGGGCCCTATGCCAGTTTTGGGTTCTATGTTCATATTGAGCCCTATGTCCATATTGGATCCTATTCCAGTTTTGGGTCTTATATCCATGCTGTGTTCATATTGGGCCCTATACCAGTTTTGGGTCCTATATCCATATTAGGTCCTAAGTCCCTTTTTTAAAGTCCCAAGTCCATATTGGGCCCTTTGTCAGTTTTGGGCCCTTTGTCCATATTGAATCCTATGCCAGTATTGGGGCCTATGTCCATATTGGGTCCAGTGTCAATTTTGGACCCTATGTCCATATTGGATCCTATGCCAATTTGGGGTTCTGTACCCATATTGGGTCTTATGCCACTTTTGGGCCATATGTCAGTTGTCTGTCAAAATAGTACGATAGACGGATAGACGGACAACAGACTGAAACTATAAGATTTTCTGCCCGAGACTACAAAACCCTAAAAACAAGGCCATAATATAATAACTTGTACAATAGAATAATAATCCTATAAAAAAAGTACGCGGAGAAAAAAATCTGTAAAATTAACAGAATACTTCTGTAGAATTAATAGAAACTTCTGCAATATAACAGAAAAAAATCTGCTGTCCCTGTAACAGATGACTTCTGTTAATTTTACAGATTTTTTTTTTCTCCGCGTACTTTTTTTTATAGGATTATTATTCTATTGTACAAATTATTGTACTGTGGCCTTGTTTTTAGGGTTTCGTAGTCTCGGGCAGAAAGTCTTATAGTTTCGGTTTGTTGTCCGTCTGTTCGTCCATCGTACTATTTTGACAGATAACTGACATATGGCCCAAAAGTGTCATAAGACCCAAAATTGGCATAGGGCCCAAAATTTGCGCAGGACTCAAGATTGACATAGGACCTAAAATTCGTGTAGGACCCAAAATTGACATAGGGCCAAAAATTAACAGTAAATTTCACAGATACTTCTGTAGAATTAACAGAAACATCTGTTAAAACCAACCATCTGTCAGTTGAACAAAAATTTTTGTAATTATAACAAAAAATCTGCGTTCCCCATTTCAACAAATGACCTCTGTTGAATCAACAGATTTTTTCTCTCCGTGTAATTGGAGCCTGGATTTACAGAAATTTGAGAGTCTGTATATATTTTTTGCGGACGCATAAATTAGAATCGTTTCGATTAGAAGCATTTTATTAAGGAATTATTTAAGGATTATTAAGGACACACTGTTAAAAGTGTTCGTAAATTTCTGTAATTTTTAAGTTACGAAAGTTACATAAAGTTTTATGAAATTTAAGAGACTTCTCTAAAACCTTATCTGCACAGTGAAAAGAATACTTAGAATTGTTACACCTTAAAATGGTTTGGAATAAATTCAGTAAAATTTGTTTGGATTTAAGCAAAATTGATTTGATATTAAGTAAAATTTGTCTGAATTTAATACTCAATTCTTAAATTCAGGTAATGTGGTATTAAATTTAGACCAATATTGCTTAAATTAAGTCAAAAATTTACTGAATTTAATCCAAACCATTTTAAGGTGTTAAAATTTTAAGTATCCATTTTTACTGTGTGAAAATTAGCAAAATGTAACTGAATTTTCATGAATTTGTTTCAAATTTCTGTTACAAAAACTGAATTCTCCTTTTTCTATCTTAAATTTAAAGTAGCTAAATTTTCAGTTACTTGTGACTGCATAAAACTTCAGTTATACCGGAGCGTAAAATTTGTTCTGATACAGTTTCGGATTTTTAAGTTATATAGTAAGTTTCCAAATTTTCGGTTTGCAAGTGTCGTAAAAAGACGCTATTTTAATGGAATATTCAGTTACTTGTAACTGAATTCATAATAAACAACAAATAATAAAATCCTAAATTTACAAAAATGTATCTGAAATTTACGAAACTGTAACTGAAATTTTATTTACGGTGACTGCTTAAAATTTCAGTCACATGTTTCTGAAAATTACTATAGAAATTTCCAGCAGTGCACTCACAAAAAATTTATTTTCAAGATAAAAAAAAGAGTTTTTTAACCTCTTTTTCTTGATCCAATATGAAAATTTGTTTATATTAAAAAAAATTGATTCAGACAAAATGTTTTTTGATTCAAATGATACTTGTTTTAATCAAAAAAATTTTTTTGGCCCGATAGCAATGCAATTATATATTTGATTACAAAAAATTATGTTTGAATGTAAAAAACTTTTTTCCGAGTGTAATAAATTTCTAAATTTCTTTTATGCCTAATTTCTAAATTTCTTTTCTCACAATTTCTAACCAATAAATACAGAGACCTCCAAATTTCCGTAAATCCGGGCTCGCAATTTGACCTATTACCTTGTTTTTGATTAAATTCAATATATTGCATTATTAATATATTGAATCCATGCTCAAAATTTGTCCTATCACCTCTTTTTTTACTAAATTCAATATATTGAATATATTGATCGACGGATATTTGGCGGTCTCTAAATTTATTCATGCGAACTAAATTAGAACCATTCCGTTTGGAATATTTTAGAGGGTAATTTTTTGTTGTTGAAATTTTGAAAGTAGTCATATAACCACAGTCATATAACCATAGTTATATGACTTTCCTATAAGGAAGTTAGAAATTTAAAACAATATAAAAACGAAGGAAGGAAAAAAAGGAAAAAAGTAAACGGAAAGTCAGAAATTTTATACAATATAAAAACAAAGGAAGAAAAAAAAATTAGACGAATAGTCAGTAATTGAAAATAATATAAAAATAAGGGAAGAAAAAAAGGAAAGAAAAAACTAGACGAAAATTCAGTAACTAAAAATAATATAAAAACAAAGGAAGAAGAAAAAGGAAAAAAAACTGGGCGGAAAGTCAGAAATTTAAAAAAAATATAACACCAAAGGTTTTTGTTTCATTAGTTTTGAGGTCGGATTCTTGAAAACTAATTTGAAAAAGAGGCCATATAATGCAACAGATAATTAATACTAAATTATATTTGTGTTTTTTTCGTTTATAAATAACGAAAATTAAGTATTCAAGGCCTGTTTATTCAATTTCTCTCTCTTACATGGCCTTGTAATTGGCCGATCTCCTCGAAATGCGTTTGTAAAAAAGACATACTTTATATATATATATATATATATGTTTTTTCTTGAATGTTGAATGTTGAATAGGTTGGTTCAAATGAGTTTTATTATAAAAAAAGAGTATTTATTAAACAGCACTAGAATTTTATAGAGAAGGAAAACTTATAACGATGAGTATGATATAGTAAATAAATTGGAACATAGGCTCGAGACAATTTCGAGTGTTCACTTCGTCAAGGTAGAAAAGTATCTGGTTCCTAAATCTAAGGGGTGAACATTGGTGGTAGCATACTAGACTGTCTCTAATTGGTCCTAGAAATTAAGAGAGGGAGGC
>JBAGKK010000501.1:431195-450608 GCA_037177015.1 Euceroptres primus | reverse complement strand
TATCGAACAGTATTTTATACCACGAGAGCCGAAAAATCATGGCAAAGTTGAGATTTTGAGGTTAGAGTGGTATAAAATATATTAATGCAAAGAGTAGATATCAAAATGAATTATTTCAATAATATATTATAGAACACAACTGATATTTATTTTTAAATATATATATAATCAATATAAAATTTCAAATGTTTAAAATATTACTTGTAATTGTTTACAACTTTGTCAGAATAATATTTTTAAATTGTATAAAACTTCAAAATACTAAAACCTAACGTTTACATTTTTCTATTTTTTTAATTGAAAAAATCTTAACTGAATGAATAGCATTACAAAATCTAAATTAAAAAATTTACTTTTTGTATTTTTACAACAATTTATATTTATAAATTTTTTCTTCTCTTCATTTACGATAAAATCATTCCAGTGAATATTTCAAAACCTTGTGAAATTTTCTCAGAGTTTTAAAATGAAAGGCTTAGGAATTATTTTAAAAAATAAACATTTTTCTAATATCAATAAACGGTTACGATGGTCTCTAAAAGGTTAATATTTCATTATTTATATTTGTATAATTATTTATAGTAATTATTAATTATTATATTATTTATAAACTATAATTAATTTTGCTTCAAAAATAAAAAAATGTAGATGTGGTTTTTTACAAGGATCGGCGGTTCAAAGTTACCTTCGAATCCTGGTGAAGAAACTGAGCTATTCGATATCAGGAAATTGGCCTGCAGAAAGACCGAGATCTTCATGAAAAAAACACATCTGCACAAATGTGTTTTTTTTTATATCAGGATCTGAGGGCTCAGGCCTGTCCCAAATCTTGGAATTCATGTAGATATGCTACACTTTTGTGCAGTTGTATTGTTTCTTCATTAGGAATTCTCGAAAATCGCTGTAGATATGTTAATCGAGACCTATTTATCTCGAGATTTAATTACAATTTTTAATAATGATTAGCAGAGTTAAATTCGTCTTTTCATAACGAATCCAACGATATAAAAAACTCATTTTTGATAAAAATGCAGTTGGACAGTTTCTTCATCAAGACGGCAGTATTGTGCGAAATACTATGGGGGATTATTTATAAACGATTATTGTGCGAAATATTGTGATCAAAAGCTCGAAGAAAATTTGTTTAGCATATTGCGATAAATTCAGTTTACCTTCAAAGTGACTTACTGTTGCATAGTGTCACCTACATTCAAAACAATAGTAATAATCACACTAATTACAAAACAATAAATTATTTTGAAGTTTCGTTTGTTTGTGTGTTAATGGTCGGTGGATTGTAATGATTGATAATTCGCGAGTCATCGTGAGTAGTAGAAGTAACGGTGCTGTAAATCTTGATGAGTTTGGTGAATAGGCGGGTACCGAGGGGAACGATTACCATAGACATGCGACGCGTTGATTATAAACATAATTAAAAAGAACAACCACCACCGTGTCGTTCCTTTTAAGCGTATGCAGCTAACTCGTGTGCGCCCCTCGATCCCGGTGGTCCTATACGTTTAGGTGGATTATCCTGCGAATCTCACAACAGGATCTTTCAGCCTGAGTTTCCAATCGGTATCTTCTCGTAATTAATTCTCGATCGGTACAATGTCGATTGAATCACCGGATATACCATCGACAACTGCAAAGTCTAGAGACGTTGCAATGGTCCGTCCCTATTCATTCTGGAGGTGGAAAACGCGTCATTCAAAAGTACCCGCACATTCTTCCTTCCCCATCAGTTAATTTCTTCTTCAATAAAAAATAAGCTACACCTAAATCCCATGTATCTTCATCAGATTAAGAATCAAAAGGCATAATAAAATTTAAAATATTTTCTTGATGACATAAAATCAACTTTCTTCTTTGGAGTGACTGAAAACTCGTTTATGAGGGAGAGGGATCATCGCATAATTCGACTGTCGTTATTAACGCCTACGTTTCGCTTGAAAAAATTTTAGAATCTGGTCATTTGATGTCGGAGAAGAGTAGAAACGAAATCCGTAAAAATGTCTCGCTCGACAATAGCACTATATTACGAAGGCAATTAAATTGGAAGTTTGAAAGGGTGGTCGCTAAAACAAAGGCGGCTCCATATGTAAATCCGGTTAATGCAGCGGCTTTATCAAAAAACGCGTTTCAAATTATAAATACCTGCGCGGCTTGCACAGCCCCTTTAAGAGGACCCCAATTTGGATTCTAACGAGTATAATATTTCAGCAGGACCGTCCCGCATAAAGATCATTATCGAGCTAGCTCGTACTCCTTTTTTCCTCAAAAAACCGAAAGTTCGACAGCGATAGACAAGTTCTTAGATTATAATTCAGTACTATATTCCAAGACCCACCGAGATCAAGATATACATTTTAGCTAATACTCTCTTCCTGGGCAAACTTACTAAGATTTCTATCTGTTTCCTGTCATTTACAAATTTTGTAAACACAATTTATATCTATCATCACTGATAATTGCCATTAGTTGATATTGTTATCCAAGAGTTGATCTACCATGAAAGTGAATGGTTCTAATTCTAAAATTAGCATTCTAGCATGCAAAACTAAATTCCCATTTTGTTTGAACGTGGCTGGGGTTTTAAGAAATCCAAGATCTCTCTCGTTTCTCGAACAACCCATAATCCAAGTGGCGCTTGCTTCGCAATTACCGAGTCAGTTGACGGACCGTCCACCACGTTACCTTCTCCATGTGTTGGGGGGATACGAAACTACGGCAGTTAGCGAATAATGCGAGTATAATAAGAGCATAAAAGCGAACAGTGCAAAGCTGAAGACCCGGGATGAGAGAGTTAGAGTGTATACAAGAGAACGCGATTGGATCTCTCCGCCCAGCAAGGGCGAGAGGCTGGGCTTCACCTATGACCCTCGATCTTCACTTCTTCGTCCTCTCTCTTTTCTTCACTACATTTTCTCTTCCTTTATCTTCCTTTGCCACTCTACTATTTCCCAGGACCGCCGCAAACAACACATTCAACAAACAATTTCTTTGAAGTTAAAAAATCCATCACTTTATGAGTTTATCATGAAACTGAAGTTTGCAACGCTTCTATAGGGCATAATTTATGAAGTGTACCAACCCGAAAAAACCAATTTGTGCGATCCGGCTCAAACTTGCACAAAGTTTACTTCTATTCGCTGGTACTTCTCACAAAAAAGGTTTAGTCAAAAACTCTTCGAGGTAGAGGGGGTGACATGTTTGGAATTTGTTCTCACAGCCTTCATTTCGAATATATATGGGACATTATTTCTCAAGTGTATGCAACCCAAAAAATAAAGTTCTCCGATCGCGTTCAAATTTATAAAAAGTTTAGTCCTATTGAATGGCATTGCGAAAAAAAAGATTGATCAGTTTGATTAAAACTCGCCGAGGCCGAGGGGGTATGGCATATAAAAAATTTTGACCCCAACGTTTTCGATAGATTTTTTCCCATTCTTTCGAAAAAAACAAAAAAAAAATTGAAAAATTAAAAATTTAGCCATCACTTTTGAAAATCAAAAATATTTTTGACTTTTTTCTTAAGTTTGACCCTTTTTTCTATTTTTTTTAAACTAAAAATAAAGCTTGAGATCATTTTTGAAAATCAAAAATATTTTTGAAAATCAAAAATATTTTTGATTTTTTTTAAGTTCGACACTTTTTTCCTACATTTTTTAAACTAAAAATAAAGCTTAAGATACTTACTTTCAGATCCTTGAATAACAAAATGTTTTTTGTTGTTTTCAAAAAGTTGAATTTCAAGTAACCTGGTAAATTTGAAAAAATTGTCCTATGCACGAAAAAAATTCGAAAATTTTCTGCACGTACAGTTATTGATAACAAACGATATTGTAAAAAACGGAAATTCAAAAAAAATTTGTTGATTTTAGAATTATTTGAAAATTTTTAAATATGAAATTTTTGAAATTTGGTTAATTGTGCATTTTTAGTGTACAAATAACATTTTGTACTTATTACATTGTGTACATTACATGTGAATTGCACATTAAAAATGTACAATTAACCAAATTTAAAAATTTCATTTTTAAAAATTTTCAAAAAATTGTAAAATCAACAAAAAATTTGTTTATAATTTCCATTTTTACAATATTGTTGGTTATCAAAAACTATACATGCAAAAAATTTTAAGAATGTTTTTCATGCATAGGAAAATTTTTTAAATTTACCAGATTACTTATAATTCAATTTTTCGAAAACAACAAAAAACGACAACTTGCTATTCAAAGATCTGAAAGTAAGTATCTGAAGCTTTATTATTAGTACAAAAAAAAAAAAAAGAAAAAAAGGGTCGAACTTAAAAAAAAAATCAAAAATATTTTTAATTTTCAAAAATGATGGCTAAATTTCAAATTTAAACAAATTTTTTTATTTCATTTGAAAGAATGGGAAAAAATCTATCGAAAACGTTGGGGTCAAAATTTTTAATATGCCATACATAAAAAGATATTTAGTATATCCGAAACAGAGGCTCTTTGCGCAAAGTACAAAAATTTCACCCCCCTCTAACTCGGGGAGTTTTTAACTAAACTGATCAATCTTTTTTTTTACAGTACCATTCAATAGGACTAAACTTTTTGTAAATTTAAGCCCGATCGGAGAACTTCATTTTCTGGGTTGAGTACACTTGAGAAATAATGCCCCATATAACTAATTTTTTATGGCATAAAAGAATTTTGTCCTCAACGTTTTCGATAGATTTTTTCACGACCTTTCGAGTGGAGTAAAAAGAAATTTTGAAAGATTCAAAATTTAGTCTTCATTTTTCAAAGTCAAAAATATTTTTGACTTTTTCTTTAATTTCGACACTTTTTTTCTTGCTTGTTTAAAAAAAAAAGAAAAAGCCTAGGTTGTTTACTTTATGAGTCCTAAATACGAAAGTGGGTTTTTTCTTGTTTTTGAGAAATTGAATTTCCAGTAACCTGATCTTTTTAAAAAAATTTTTCTATGCGCGATAAAATTACGTCAAATTTCTTGAAAATACAGAATGATAACAAACAATAATATAAAAATTTGATTTTAGAATTTTTTGAAAATTGACAAAAATTAACTTTTGGAATTTAGTTAACTGCGCATTTTTAATGTGCAATTCTCGTGTAATATTTATAATGTAAGAAATATAAATGTAACTTTCTGATTAAAAATGCGCAATTAACCAAATTCAAAAATTTCATTTTTGTCAATTTTCGAAACATTCTAAAATCAACAAAATTTTTTTTTTTGCATTTCTATTTTTTTTATTATTGTTTATTTGTCAGGGTGTTTACTCACCTGGAAAACTTGAAAAACCTGGAATTGTCAAGGAATTTTTATATACTTGATGGAAAAACCTGGAAATGTCACGGAATATTTTTTTAAATTCAGGGAATTTTTTCGTGCACGCCTAATTTTTTTACTTTGTAATACAAAACTAAATATCGATTTAAATATTCAAGGATTACAGTCAGTCCACTATTCCCTTTTTTCCCCTAATCGCCCTATTTTCCACTATTTTTCTCAAGATCCCTTAAAATCTCTCTTTTTGAGAATTTTCCCCCTTTTCTCCTCTTTATTTGTTCCAAGTTCCGATTAATTTTCCCAAAATCATAGTAAATAGAAACTAATGAATTCAAAAAAATTCTCAAAAATAGGGATTTTAGGGGATCTTGAGAAAAATAGGGGGAAAATAGGGGAAACGGGGGAAAATAGGAAAAAAAGGAAATAGGCGACTGACTGTGATCCCTGAATATTAAAATATTTAAATCCTCAAGAATCTTTTAGACTCTTTTGAAAATCTTCCCAAAATTCCCTAAACTTTTCGAAACTCTTCAAAAAAAAAGTCTGGAAAAGAATAGAAGATATTACAGAAATTTAGGGCAGAATTCAAAAGATTTTTGAGAATTCTAAATGGTACTAAAACAGTCTATAATATTTTGAAAAATCGTAATAGGTTTTGGGGTTTTTTCAAGATTTTAGAAGATTTTAGAACTCTGAAAAAGTCTGGATATCTCTGTAAGAGTTTTAAAAAATCCTGGGTTTTAGAAAGTTCTAAACAATGCTGGAGAGTTCCAGAAGATTCGTGTAAGAATCAGGAAATCTGTGGAAGATTCTAAAATACTATAAAGCATCTTGAAGATTCTAGAGGATTTTAAGGGATTTTAGGAGATTTAACGAAACGGCAAGTATATGGCAAATTTTAAATATTCTAGTAAATTCTACAAGATTGTCGAAAAGTTCAAAAAATTTCATGAAGAATTTTAGAAAACTCTAGAGAGTTCCAAAGATTCTGAAAGTCTAGTTTGAGGAGTATTTTATTAAATTCTAGACAGGGATGTAAGACTTCTATTTTGTATTCAGAAGATTATTTTCCAGAAGATTCTGGAGAATTTTACGAGATGAATTTCGGGAATTTGATTTGCTGAAAATTTAAAAATTTATTAATTTAATAATTCAGCACAGTAAAAAAGAATACTTAAAATTGTTACACTTAAAAATAGTTTGGATTATATTAAGTAAAATTTTGTCTTAATTTAAGCAATATTAGTCTAAATTTAAACCTCGTTGCCTGAATTTCAGAATTGAGTCTTAAATTTAGAATCAATTTTGCTTATATCCAGACAGATTTTACTGAATTTAATCCAAACCATTTTAAGGTGTAACAATTTTAAGTATTCTTTTTCACTGTGAGAAATCTAAATTATATTTATATGTCGTGAATTTTTAGTCAACAAATTTTTTGTTCGGAAATATTTGCAGTCAGTATACTTTTATTTGTTAATGAAATTTGAGTTTTCTATAAAAATTTTGTATTTATTAACTTTTATTGGCTTCCTTGGTAGTCTTAAAAGAAACGTTCTCCCATTTAATTTTCCTACTGAATTACTGTGATCCCTGAAATATTTACAAGGACTGAAAATGTCTAACTCTATTGTATGCAGATTTTGTCAAAGAAACACAGAAAGTACTCTTAGAGTACATTTTAAATAAATGTTATTTTTAAATACTTCTGGTATTATAATAAATTAGGTTATTCAAGTATAATATAATGCTTTGAAGGGATATGTGGTCATAAATGATTTAAAAATGCGATTCTTAAACAGTTGAATGACTCCATAATTAAGAAAAATTAAACCTGTAAAAATCTGAAGATACCTGGAAAAAACCTGGAAAAGTCAGGAAATCTTTTTTCAGGATTCGGCTAGACACTCTGAGTTTATCTAGATTTTTGGTTCAGCTGGACCAAAAATAAGTGATTAGACTAAGATTTAAACTTAAACGATTCCTTAAATTCAGATCAGGGTGAGTAAACATGGAATTGAATTCAGAGTGAAGGGAATTTTAACTTGAAGTCGTGATGATTTAAATCAAGGTTTGATTATTGCACAAGTAAATGATCAGTGAACAATGGACGATCTTTAAAATCCTCTTGACCCCAGTTGAACCTCTGATTTCTTCGGAATACGGCCCTGTTGTTCTCACATCCTACTCGGTTGCCTTTCGTTCTCGTGTACCCTTTTCTTCTTTCTTCTTTCTCTTCTTCTTCTCTCAGTTTCTCCATCCCTCTTCACTTCTCAGTTGAACACAGATGCTGCCATCTTCCCACGTGATCGTCCTTCGTTCGCATTAGCATTCTCGTACTACCGATTATTATATTTCATGGTGTACCTTATTTAACGCGACGTTCGATGCAGTCGAGGTGCGAACTCGAATCCATTAGCATACGGACGAAATAACATTCCACATTTTTTAAAACCTCTGACTTTATTGATTTATTTGCAGGCGACGAGACTCGTTTACGAGAGCTTGTACCAAGCATGAAAAATACACACTTTAATGGGTTTTATATTATATTATGACGTTTAAAATTTAAAAATATGTTTAAATGTTATAGAGATTAGAATCGAATTTCTATTTTAATTTCTTGAAAACTTCCAATTTGCACTATTAGGAATGTTCGTAAATTTCCGGAACTTTTAGGTTACGGAAGTAATAGGAATTTCTATAAAATTTAAGATATTTTTCAGAAACCGTATATGAAAATTATCAAATTGTTACAGAAATTTACCAAATTGTTACTGAAATTTATCAAACCGCATCTGAATTTTCATGAATTTGTCTTAAATTTCAATTGCGGTAACTGAATTTTCCTAAATTTATCTTAAATGTACCAAATTGTGACTGAAATGTACAAAACTGTAACTAAATCAGAGCTGGACAGAATTTCAAAAAAAAAAAAACGTATTTCAAGTGTTTGCAATACAAAATACATGCAATGTAGTTGAAATACATTGCAAGGAAAATACAATTCAGCCAATTATTTCAAGTAAAATGCTAACTACATTTAAGTCCCAATTCCTGATCATTTAAGGTTGCGAGCTCCAGTTTTGATAATATAAAAAATTTCCCTAAAGTTTATAAACTAAAACTCTCCCTTAAAATTTGACTATTTTTCTTTAAAATGAGCGTATAAAAAAGATAAATGGTTGCAAAATACTTTAAAGACAGATGGTTGAATAAAAATTCTGAATGTCCTAATTCCTGATCACCTAAATTTTAACCTAACATAACCATTTAACTTTCTCTTTGATACAATAAATAAGGAATGAACGGTAAAATCTTTCTAAAAAAAAATTAGTAGTATTGATTTTATCTAATTTTGGCCAAAATAGACTTTTCAAAATACATGTGATCAGTAATTGGGACATCCACCTTAAGTATTTTTGTTTTTTATTTGAAATACGTTTGAGAACTGTGTATTTTATTTGAAATACTTTCTAGTATTTTAGATGAAATACATCCTAAATTAATTATATAATAGTACATTTCGACATGTGTGTGAGAGGTGATTATTTAGCGCACGAGACGTTTTTCGCATGAGCGAAGCGAGTGAGAAAAGTCAAGTGCGCTAAAAATCACCTCTGACACATGTATTGAACAGTATTTTATACCACGAGAGCCGAAAAATCATATCAAAGTTGAGATTTTGAGGTTAGAGTGGTAAAAAATTAATATTAAACCTATGCGCACTATCTAAAAGCCGTAAGTATATGCAGCGGAGCTTCACGGAGCCTTGAATTCTTTGAAAAGCACAATAAAATCTTCGAAATTCACCATGTACTAATTGGAATTCTTTGGAATATAATTATCAAATCTTTGGCATTCTTCGGAATTCACCTTGCATATTTTGCAATTCTTTGGAATTTACCAGAAATTCTTTGGAATCTTTCAGAATTCACCAGGGATTTTTTGAAATTCTTCGTAATCTACCAGAAATTCCAAAGAATCCCTGGTGAATTCCGAAGAATTCGAATGAACTCATGGTGGATTGCAAAGAATCGCTGGTGAATTCCGGAAAATTCAAGATAAATTCTAAAGCATTTCAAAGGATTCCTTGTGGATTCCGAAGAATTTCTGGTGGGTTTAAAAGAAATAGAAAGAATCCTTGGTGAATTCCGAAGAATTCCAACGAATTCATTGTGAAATCTGAAGGATTCCTACTGGATTCCAAAGAAGCACTGGTGAATTCCGAATAATTCGAATGAAGTCATGATGGATTGCAAAGAATCGCTGGTGAATTCCGGATAATTTAAGATCAATTCTAAAGCATTTCAAAGGATTCCTTGTAGATTCCGAAGAGTTCCTGGTGGGTTTAGAAGAAACACAAAGAATCCTTGGTGAATTACGAAGAATTCCAACGAATTCATTGTGAAATCTGAAGGATTTCTACTGGATTTCGAAAAATTCCTAGCGAATTCCAAAGAATTTCTAAGAATTACCTTCGAATTCCAAAGAATTCAAGGTCAATTCTGAAGAATTACGAAGAATTCGTGGTGGATGCTGAAGAGTTCCAATGAATTGATTTTCGAAGAATCCCAAAGAAATTAAAAAAATTTCAAAGAATTCAAGGTGACTTTCGAAGAATCCCAAAGAATTCATAATTAAATTCCAAACAATTCCAATGAATTTGTGGTGAATTTCGAAGAATTCACTATGAATTCCAAAGAATTCACTATAAATTCCAAAGAATTCAAGGTGAATTCTAAAGAATTCCAAAGTATTCCTGGTAAATTTCAGAGAATTGCAAATAATGCAAGGTGAGTTCGAAAGAATCCCAAAGATTTCATAATTGAAGACATGAGAATGACAACTCGATAAAGACCATTTGAAGTTGTCCCCTGAATTAGATTAATTTAACTATTACTTAGGGGCAAACTTTAAATGACCTTTAACGAGTTGTCATTCTCATGTCTTCAATTATATTCCAATGAATTTCAATTGATTCATGGTAAATGATGAAGACTTCATTGTGAATTTCAAGTAATTCAAGGCTCTGTGAAGCTCCACTGCATCGACTTACGGCTTTTAGATAGAGCCCATAGGTTTAATATTAATTTCATATATATAATTAATTTAGGATGTATTTCGTTTAAAACACAAGAAAGTATTTGAAATAAAATATACAATTCTCAAATGCATTTCAGATAAAATACAAAAATACTTAAATGTAGTTAGTAATTTATTTGAAATACATTGGCTAAATTGTATTTTCTCTGCAATGTATTTCAACTTCTTTATAGCGAAATACTTATATTTTAAGTAATTTATATTTGAAGTATTTTGTGTCCAGCTCTGAGCTAAATTTTCAGTTGCATGTAACTGCATAAAACTTCAGTTACCTGAACGTAAAGTTTTTGCTGTTACAGTTTCGGAATTTTAAGTTTCAAGTTTCTGAATTTTCAGATACAAGTATCGTAAAATTACCAAAATATAACTGAATTTTCAGTTACTGGTCAAATTTTCCTAAATTTTTCTTAAATTTACCAAATTGTAACTCAAATTTCAGAAACGGTATAAAGCTTCAGTCCCATGTCTCTGAAAATTGACATGGAAATTTTTAACAATGTGGGTTTTAAAAATGAAGTCATTTTTAACTCATTCACTTACTGAAGGATCCTCATTAAAAACCCATTACCAATTACTTTTTAATTAATTATTAATGGGGTTTTAATCTCTTTTTTACAAAACCAATAAAACCTTTCAGGTCTTTTCGCAATCTCATTCCTTAAAGGGATATTTTATTAAAACTGTATTCAAGCATCAAGGAGTAATTATGACCACCTTGCAACTGTAAGGCAATTTTATTTTACGACCTCGTTTTCATTGCAACAGACACGATTGTCTTTTTCACTGACACTTGGTTATTTACTTTCTCCGGAACGTGTATTTCGGGAAGAATGTCGTACGAGGCAGCACTTAACTTGGATGTGGTCGTTTCTTAATAAAAAACGAAAAAAGGAAAAGAAAAGTCTCCGTCGTCAAGATCATCCTCTGTATAATTGATAGAGTGGTAAAGTGACGGAGGGAGAGGTAGAGATGAATCACGCGATGCATATACACATATATATGTATATACGTCCTGTTAATACGACCGTAAAGCCAACCTGCAGTAATAATAAAGTGATAATAAAAAAAATAAAAAATTAATGCAGAATCGTCTCGCGGACACGCCACGAGGAGTTTATTACGTGGTACCATATCGTGTAAGCGAGCAACAGGGCCGCAACTGGCACTTTTGTGACGGTCTAATAACTTGGAACGAATCCAGTTCCCTTTGTCTGAGGTATTATTAGTTTAACCCTGAATAGTAGAATGAGAGACTCGTCTCGTTCCTTACACTCCTTTAACGTTTACGGAAATTGTCTCAACTCTCGAGATACATTGCCTAATAAAATACCTTTGTTGCAATTCATAAAATACGTTTCTATACTCTTTTTCCTTTGCAGGTCAATATTCCTTGAAGCCTTTTCATTCTTATTTTAAAGCTACATTCTGCTGAAAGAGTACATTCATAAATTATTAAATTTTTTCAAACTTATTTTTTAATGTACAAAAGTATCCGTCGAAAATTTTTTATAAAATCTGCACTATTTACTCAAATAATCTTGATCTTTAATGGTATGCTTTTCTAGAGTTAGCAGCAGAGTAAAGCGGAAGTAAAAATATCTAAAAGGTGGAAGGGCTCCAATCTCTAAAATTGTGTCGAAAAATCTAAGTCTAAGTACAGTGTAAATTCAGAATATCAAAGCGTTGCAAATTTTTTTAACATTTAAAAGCAATTGAAAATACTTGGGAAAAATATTTTATTTTAATTTTAATTAGTGAAAGGGCAAGTCCTTTTGTACAATATAAATTTTTTTATATTGTGAACAATATTCATTTGCAAGGTATCTAGCGGACCGGGAAATCGGGAAAACCCGGGAAAATTTCGGGAATTTTATTTTACCGAGGAAAAGCCGAAAAAAACTCGGGAATTTTATTTTATCAGGAAAAAAACCAGGAATTTTATTTTACCGCACAGTAAAACGTCGATCCTCAATTTAACACTGAATTTTCCTCAAAATGAGGAAAATTCAAATGAGACTCGAAAACAACTTAAATCACAATGAAATTTTCAATTGTTTTAAATTATTCAAAATGAGATGCAACAAAATTCACCCCAATAGTTTTCTGTACGGGAAAAAACCGGGAAAACCCCGGAAATTTTATTTAGGACCGGGTTTATACTTACATTTTATTTTTTTATGCTTCAGATTTTAATAGTATTTAAGCGACTACTTGTGATTCTGACAGCATTATTTAAAAAATATTTATTTCATGTGTCACAAAAATTTTATAATATGTACTTTCGATTAATATTTATCACTTCAGTCTATGATTAAAGATGAGTTTGGCTCGGGTAAATAAATAATTATTTTCTTTACGATATAAATTTTGTATATGTATATTATATTGAAATTCACATTTCTATGTGTACGTTCACTTTCAAAAATCACAAAAAGACATTTTTAACTGGATCGGGGGAAAAAAATTGACCGGGAAAAACCCGGGAATTTTAAATGGCCTGATTGCTAAACACCCTGATTTGTTTTTGGATAAAATTGTTCCAGATAAAATTGATCCATTTTAATACCAACTGATTTTCTGTATTTTTAAGATATTTAAGAAAATTCGTTTGAAAAACTTTAAAGTCTAGTGTGATCAAGTTTGATTATTGCTTTTTGCAAAATCTAGAAAAGTGTATCACTACATCTGAAGGTTATTTTTTAAAAAAATGCGGAAATCTTCCATCAAAAGTTTCCAGAAACTTAAAAAATATACAACATTTTTGAAGATTTTAGTGTAATTCAAAAAATTAGAGGAAAACAATCTTTTTTATCGTTATTTTTTTTACAGGAAACATAAAAAACATTCGACGCAAATTTTTATAAATTATAAAACGTCAAGCTAGAAAAAATGTAATATTTTTTGTTCGTGATATGATGACAATAAGAAATTTTTGATAAGGCACCCAAACATTGAAGCATTAATAAAAAATATTTTTTACGGATTCTGAAAATATATGGACACTTAAAATCATCCCTTTTGAAATATTACCAAATTGAAGATATTTCATCCTTAAACACAGACACGACATTTAATGTACCAAGAAATATTTTTCCGGCTGAAAATTTTCTTACGACTGAAACAGATCTTAAACTCTGGTAAAATTAATAGTGAAGGAAATGACTGCTCTGGTGGTCTCAGGGGTGAGAATTCGAAGAGCATCAACCCCTGCGTAACTCATCTGTCGAAACAGAGTTTTACGGCAGATTTTAATTTTAACGACCGACTTCGGACTCGTTTATGGGCCTAGTGTATAATTTTATCGGGCCTCCCGATCTGACCATGACGTCCGGCCAAATATTGTGTCCGCATCTTCCTCCTACGAGGGTCCTCGCATGCAGCCCACGATCTTGCACGTATCGACAATCGTGCTTTCATACAGATATAGTTTCCAGTCTCATTAACATCGCACTTAAAAATTTTTATTAATACTTTATTTCAGCATCAGAAGAAGAGATAAAATTTCCATCTTTGCCCATTAAAAATGAACAGGAAGAAAATAAAAATTAAACACAGTTTAACGATTGATTCCATTAGATAAAAAGGTAATATATATTCAATGTACCGTTTAAAGTTTTAAAAAAAATCTACGGAAAAAGAGGTCGGTACTGAAGAGCGAGTGATTCTTTCCCACATCTCAACATTTTTGATTTTCCCATTTCACAATATTTTTCTCTTTATTCTCACATATCTCAGGTTTTATTTCACAAATTTTGTTCGTATTTTAGGAAATAAATTTAAAATTTGTGAGAACAAATGTTAGTTGAGAGAAAAAAGTTTGAAAAAAGTTAAAGGTGAGATCTGAGGACGTAATTTCAGAAAAAAATTTGAGATGTTATAGTTAATTAAATTAAATGTTAATGTAAAAAATGTGAAAAGTGAGAAAAAATCGTAATTTATTATAACACTTAATAATACACTAATTTAATAATTTATTATTACGATTATTACTCTAAATTATAATTGCACTTTATCATATTTTGTTTCTTACATCTTACATCTCACTTTGTTGATTTTCACATTTCACAATATTTTTCTCAAATGTTCTCTAATCTTAAATGTTACATTTTTATTCTCACATCTCAGGGTTTTTCACAATTTTTTTTTTTTAGGAAATAAATCAAAAATTTGTAACTACGATTCTTTCTCACATCTCACATTTTTTATATTCACATCTCACAATCATCTTTTGTATTTCACATTTCACTTTTAAGGATAACAGAGGTTCAGAAGTTCAATTTTAGGGAAAATAGGGGATTTCTTTTTCGAGAAACGGGGGAAATTTGTTTCTTTTAAAAATATTATAGTTAATAATGTAGTTAATAAATACAAAATTTTCATAAGAAAACTAAAATGTCATTAACAAATAAAATTATATTGACTGCTGCAACTAAACCAGAAAGAGATAAATTTCGACAGAAAATATATCCAAACCAAAAATTTTTCGACTAAAAATTAACGACATAGGTATAAAAATTTTCGGATGCTAAAATTGCTGACAAGAAGTTACATTTCTGAATTATGAAATTACATATCAAAATTTCTGCTAAAATTCTCCAGGATCTTAAAATATCCTCAAAAGTCTCATATCCCTGTCTAGAATCACATAAATACTCCACAAACTAGACTTTCGGAATTTTTGGAACACAAAAAATCTTTTGAATTCTGCCATAAACTTGTAAAATCTTTTAGTCTCTTCCAGATTTTTTTTCTAGATTTTTAAAAGTCCATAGAATTTTAGAAAGAGTCTGGAAACAGTCTAGAAGAATTATTCAAGATTATGGGAGTCTTTTGTAGATTTAGAGGATTCTAAATGGTTCTGCAGCATTCTAGAAATTCTGGAGTTCATTCTTGAGGATTCTAGTCAGTCTAAAAAATTTAGGAAAAGTTTTGAAGTTTCTAGAAGATTCTAGAAGACTCTGAATCTCTAAGGTTTTAATATTATGGTACTCGTTTTTGAATATCATAAGTTTCTATTTATTATAAATTATGGAAAATTTATCTGAACTTTGGATAAAAACAGGGAAAAAGGGGGAAAATTCTCAAAAATACGGATTTTAGAGGATCTTGAGAAAAATAGGGGGAAAGGGGAGGAATAGGGGAAAAAAGGGGAATAGGGGATTGACTGTGATCCCTGCACTTTTAGTTTTTTAAACTTTTTTCTCACTTTCGTTCAAATTTTAAAGATAAATTCAAACTTGACGAGAAAAACATGTGAGACGTGAGAAAAAAGTTTAAAAACTAAAATTTGCAACGTAAAATGCGAGATGTGAGATAGAATCGTATTTAAAAACGAGCTTACGAATGAATTCTTATAAATTCAATGTATTTTTGTATGCAATATATAGGATCGAATCCATTTCAAATCATGCAGTCCAGTGGGTAACGTAAAATCCGGGTAATTTAGCTTGCCAACGTAATATGTTTTTATACATGAAAAATAAGGGGACACGTATTTTTTGAAATTAGCATAGCGAAATATTTATATTTTTTACAAATATTTATAAATTTTAAGGGAAAATTAGTTTTTTTTCAAAATTTGCTTTAAAAACCTTGCCATTTTTGCAATTTTTTAAGATATTAAGGTTTTTCTTATTCCAGTTTGTTACTTTTTTCTTATTCCTTTAAAATCCACAAAGAAAATTGAAAAATAATAAAATATGGTAAAGTTATTTCGATTTTTGGAAAAACGAACAAAAAAATTTCTCAAAAACTTCACCTTTTTTTCCCTGAAATTTTTACGAATAGTAGGTACCATTATAGTCTACTTAACATAAATTTTCCATTTGGTATTTTTTGTTTTTCGAGAGAAATAATTTATTTTATATAAACCTTGCCATGTTGGCGATTTTTAAGGGTTTAAGATATTTCTTGTTTTAGTTTATCAAGTTTTTTGAAATGTTTTGAAACCGATGAGAAAAACAAAGAAAGAATAAAAAATGGCAAAACTGTTTCGATTTTTTGAAAAAATAAAACACGACATTTTCTTCAACAGCTACCTTTTTTTTTGCGCTGGAATTTTCAGGTGTGTTGGGTGGAAATATAGTCTACCTGCTATAAATTTTAAAACTGGATTGTATTTGTATTTCAAGAGAAAAAAATTCTATTTTTTCTAGAATACAATAAATGCGAGAACAATAAGAAAAATGGAATTTTTTGTTTCTTGAAATATTAGTACAATCCAGTTTTAAAATTTACGGTAGGTAGACTATAAGACTACATTATCACCCAATACACCTCAAAATCGAAATAGCTTTACCAGTTTTTATTCTTTCTCTGATTTAAGAAAATCTCGTGTTTTATTTTTTCGAAAAATCGAAATAACTTTACCGATTTTATTTATTTCATTACTTTGTTTTATTTATTTTATTTTTTCTTTATTTCTTTCGTCGGTTTCTAATAAGTATAAAAACCTTGATAAGCTGAAACAAGGAAAACCTTAAAATCTCAAAAATTGCCAAAATGGCAAGGTTTTAAAGCAAAAATATAAAATAATTTTTTTCTCCCGAAAAACAAAAAAATACCAAATGGGAAATTTATGATAAGTAGACTAGATTGGCACCTATTATTCTTCAAAATCTCAGCGAAAAAAGGTAGCTTTTTTGAGAAAACATTTTTTTCAATTTTTCCAAAAATCGAAATAACTTCACCAGTTTTTATTATTTTTTAATGTTAGTCATGGATTTCGAAAGAATGAGAAAAATGTGACAAACTGGAACAAAAAAACCTTAATATCTAAAAAAATTGCAAAAATGGCAAGGTTTTTAAAGGGAAATTTGCAAAAAACTAATTTTTCCCTTAAGGGGTTAGTCAAGGTTGGAGTATCCAAAAAAAGTCAATTTTTATTTTTTAAGTCAATATTTTTTTTCGAAGACTGGTTTATTTACTTTTAAACCAATATTGTAGCATTCAAATAATACATGTTTTAAGAAGTTGAAGTAGTTTTTTCATGGTAAAATAGTGACAAAAAAGCGAGTTACAACCAATCTCCCAGAGGTAAAAAAAAAGGCGTTTTGCGGTGTACACGATATCTAAAGAACGGCTTATCCGATCGTTACCAAATTTTTATCAGTTATTTATAACATGAAATTCTCGTCCTTGATCTTTGGGATTTTGATTGAGTCGATTATTTTTTTACAGAAAAAAATGAACGTTTTTTTTGCAGAAACAAATTCTGTTTAAACATCCGCCATTTTGTTAAAAATTTAAATATTGCTTAATACTTCGGTGAAGGACGAGAATTTCATGTTATAAATAACTTGTAAAAATTTGGTAATGATCGGATAAGCCGTTCTTTAGATATCGTGTACACCGCAAAACGCCTTTTTTTTGGACTTCTGAGAGATTGGCTGTAACTCACTTGTTTGTCCACTATTTTACCATGAAAAAATTACTGTATCTTCTTAAAGCATGTATTATTTGAATGCTACAATATTGATTTTGAAAGTAAATAAACCAGTCTTCGAAAAAAAAATAGTAAAAATTGACTTTTTTTTGGGTGCTGCAACCTTGACTAACCCCTTAAAATTTATAAATATTCGTAAAAAATGTAATATTAAATGTAAAATATCCCTATTTTAATTTTTAAAAAATCCATGTCCCCTTATTTTTCACGTACAAAAACATATTTCATTGGCAAGCCAATTCTGAACAGGTCACCCGGCCTGCTTCATTTGAAATGGAGTCCTAGACAACTTCTAAAATTCCTTTATTGGCTAAAACCAAGCGTTCTACTTTTTATTTCTCAGTTAATAAAGAATGTGGCTTAAAATTGTAAAGAATATTTCTTTCTAAAGAATGCACTTCCTTTTAAAAAGTGAGTGGTTTTAGGATTATGTGGAAGGATACAGCTTCTCGAATACCGGTGCCAGGACAGGAGTATGTGAAGTCACCTTTATAGATTTGTAGAAAGTTGTAAATCAAACGTTAATGGGAGCCCGTGTCGTGCATAAAGAGCTTGAAACAACGACGCATAACGATAAAGATAAAGGTCCGAGTTCGAGGGGTAGGTACCTGTCGTATTGGTCAGGGGTTTTTATGGTCATCTGGAATTCAAGAGACAGGTACCCGTAGACAAGTTCGACCCATGAAATTATATATCTGGCAACAAAATGAATACAGGGTACATCGTTTAATTTAATCCTTTAATATCCTTTATGGTCGTCTTAATAACGTCTTTGATAGAGGAATTCTAAAAGAGGGGTTTATTTCCAATCATCATCCTAATAATTCTGTGGTTTCAAGATCTGATTTTAGCCACCACATTCTGTGATCGTAATAATCTAAAAATGATTCACGAAGCCGCAGATTGATAGACGGTCGGTTGTTCAAACAGACAAACGATGCGGCTAAACCGCATGCCCGGAAGATACTTTCTATACATTCTACAACATCCGGTAAAACAAACATGATTTCGATACTATAGTGCAGAGTTTTGCGAAATTACTCCTCAATTTGTTGGATGAAATGGCTCGAGGGTCTGGTGCATTTTGGACGTCATAATATTTGGAATCTGTCGAAAGAATGCTGTGGGCTTGTCGAGACTCGTTTTCTCTGTTTCCACATCCGTCATGTATATAAACGCACAGAGGGAGTTATTATTGTTTTCAGTCTTACAATGTTTCAGCACAACTTCTGCTAAACTTTCGTGCCTTAAAAGTTAAACGGTAAAAGTGAATCGCTCCAAATTTTAATCCAAATAACCAAAAAAATGTTGTTCATTCAAGAAAATCATTTGGTGAAATTCTTATCGACTAGATTCTTACTAGAGTAAGTGCACTGTAGTGATGGGCGATCCTGGAGAAAAGTATCGATCCTTGAAAATCGATACTTCATAAACTATCGATTCGATCCGAGTAAAAAATCGGTCCAAAAGGTATCGATACTGCTGGATCGGTCCATACGCAATAGTTTGCTGTGTATTTTTTGGTTATTAAGGTTATAATAAACTAAAAATCCTAAAAATATGACCTCTTTTTG
>JBAGKK010000501.1:414376-428311 GCA_037177015.1 Euceroptres primus | reverse complement strand
GTCAAACAAATGTTTGTTTGATTCAAACAAATTCTTTATTTGTCCTTATTTATTTGATTTGAATACATTTTTATTTAAATCGAATACATCTTTTGTTTAAATTAAATAAAGTTCTTGTTTGCTTTAAAATTTTTTGTTTTTAAGGAAGTAAAGATTTTTTTTAAACTTAATTCGATTTTATAAATAATTTTTAAAAATTTTCAGTTTTGTGGTTAAGAAGTGCTAAGTGTAAGACACCACTTTTTTTAGACTACTTGTTCGATGCGCGGGAAGCGTAACGACGGTACTGTAGTATGTTTCAGACCCCTTTTTATTCAGTATGATTGTAGTCTTTATTGTGAGAAAGATCCTTCTGCGCTATTAGCGTTTTTCTTAGGAACGGATGCGGATTATAATTTTTGTTTAAATCAAACAAATATTTGTATAAACTCAAATGCATTTAATTTAAGAAATCCTTCATTTAAGTCAAACAAATTGTACCACACAAATTATTTGGTTCGATTAATAAGGTAGATATTTTTCATTTATTAAAATGAAATTAATTTTTTGTTACTTGAAATAAAAAATTTGTTTCTTTTAATAAAATGATATCTAACAAATGTTTTTGTTTGATTCAAACAAACATTTTTCTGAGTGACAGCGTATTTTTACCAGTAAAAACGTTCTACATACCTGAAAAAATTCTCTCTACATTTCTGTAGCTTTTAAAATTATATTTCTAAAACAAAGGTCTACTAAACATTAATAATCTCTGATGGGGCTGCAAATAAAAATATGTAAAAATTTGGAGAGTCGTTTAAAGCCTTCAGAAATGTAAAAAACAATTGAAATCCACGAAAATAAGAATTTTTTCAAACATATTTTGTTAACGCGCGAAACCAAGGCGTTTATCGATTGAATCCAAATTAGTCATACTTATTCAGGGTCCTAATACGCTACTTTCCCACATAGTTCCATTTCCGATTTCCAAAATTTTGTTTTTTCGACCCACCCTAGTTTACGGGTCTACTCTCTAAATTACAATCAGGGAAACTGCATTAGCAATCAGTAACACATTTCTGACTACCTCAATCAGTGAAAATTCATGGAGAAATCAATGACTAATCACTGAAATTCCAGTAATTTTTCACTGATTTCCCAGTAGAAAAATTTACTGATCTATCAGTAAACACTAGAATATCAGTTCCTTTTTCTACTGGGAAATCAGTGAAAAATCACTGGAATTTCAGTGATTCACTAACTTCTCAGTGAATTTTCATTGATTAAGGTAGCCAGAAATCTTTCACTGATACCCAATGAAATTTCACTGATTCCCAATGAAATTTCACTGATTCACAACGAAATTTCACTGATTCAAATCTGCCGTCCTGATGAAGAAAGTGTACAACTGCAATTTGCCGTAAGGGCCATTGGCGCGTTGGAGCGTACAGGAAAATAGGCGAAAACTGCAGTTGTACAGTTTCTTCATCAGGACGGCAGAAATATGAATTCTGAATTGGTATCTTTAGGACATCTTTTTATTCCTGATGGACTATAACTCGTGTAGCATGTCTTTTAATTTATTTTTACTGAAAATCATTTAAATTTTAACTGAATGAATCAGTGGCTGACTTCTTGCTTCCGAACCGGTCACTTTTAACTGATTCAGATTTAGAGAGTAGATTGTCCGTAAAATACTACAATAAAATATCATAATTGTGCAGACTATCTAGTTATTTATACTCCACCCAGAGAATATATAAGAAAATATTGAATTGATAATGAATGAATAAATATAAGAATCGTCATATCTGCGATCAAGTATTACCATATCGTTGGCATTAACATATATCGTTCCCATGGAAGGCTGATATCGAAGGACCCAGAAGGTCCCAAGAAGAGAGTTTGATCCGAAGCTGATTAAAAGGGGAACCCCAACCTCGTTCTAAGAACCGAACCCACGTCGTCACCTGTTGCGTGGAAACGGTCCTCTCTTAAGCACGGTAGCCAGTGGCATTGTGAATCTGCCAAAAATGGTGGCGGGTCGAGTGGTCCAGCATATAATAACAAGTTCGGAAGAGAGCGGCTCCAAGTCCTCATTAGGGGATATGACAGATGCGGCGGTAGATAGGGCCGGCATACCACATCGGATATATATTCGCGAAGGAGTCTGCTTTCTTTTCGTGTTGGTGCATCTCCACAATCTCATGCATATGGCGATACATATGCGCCTTCCTTTTTCTCTTGGAGATTCGCTTTTACAGCTTCTCGCGCAACCGAATGCTGCAACGCCGTGGCAACAATATCAGCAATGTAGAGGGAGAGGATTGCTGGGAAAAAATAGAGAATGAAGGAGAGCAACGTGGTAGGGAGGAGGGAGGATGAAAGGGGTCGAGGGGTA
The DNA here is from genome assembly GCA_037177015.1 of Euceroptres primus. NCBI lineage: Eukaryota > Metazoa > Arthropoda > Insecta > Hymenoptera > Figitidae > Euceroptres > Euceroptres primus. The sequence continues at coordinate 425,931 of JBAGKK010000501.1, read as the reverse complement.
AAGTGGATCCTTGAATTTCCATAATATTCAAATGTATAAAATGCGCGAGAGCCAGCGCGAAGCGACCGAAAGAGGCGGCCCTGCGATAGGATGGTGTGGCGCGGCGTGGCATGGTGTTGCCCGCTGACATATTTATCGGCAGCCGCGCCACCTGCAACCGGCTCCGCGGCATCCGTACAGAGCGGTGTTTTGCCCATTTGTATCCCCGCGATGCCGGCCAATCCACCGACAGCCCAGTTTACCCAATGCTTGCACTCTTCCTCCCTTTTCACCACCTCTATGCTCTCCTGGTATCTTGTCTCTCTTTCTCTCCTGTGGTTGCTTCGAGGAGGATAGTCTCCTTTCCTTTTTCCTCTTGCACTCTCTAAGAAGATTATTCTTCGCGACGTCACCCCACCAACTGTGGGAATGACATATTGCTGCTTCCGATTCTTGAGAGCAATCGGATCTTAAGATAGCTTCCGTTGGCGGTGCTGCTGAAGCGATTTGTTTTCTAGTTTTGTGTATGGAAAGTATGATGAGAGGAAGGGGTGATTTTAATTTGAAGGTGTTGGGTTTTTTGTGCGAGGGGTTAATTACACTGGAGCCTTAGTTTACCAAGGGTTTCGGGAATGGCCTGAATGGCCTTCGTGAAAACCGGGGGTCTCTCAAACGTAAACAAGTCAGGGTCGTATGGAACTATTTCTGTTTCATTTCTGTCACGAATGAAACATATTTTTTAAATATAAGTTTAATTTAACGTTTACTTTAATTCTAAGTTTTATTTAGTTATTATTTATTAATTACTATATATAACGCATAACCAAAACACTGAAAACGAACTGAAGCGAACTGACGAAATTGTCCGCTTAGGATACTACCCACTTTGTGGCTACAGTACTTGCGCAACTCCGCTGAACTCCGAGCTCAGCTTTCTCGTCCCCTTGGACCCCTCACTATCGACGAGAATTCGTGGAACTGGTATACCGGGGGTAATTAAACCGGGCCTCCAGTGTACTTGGAAGTTTCGTGCATACCAGATTGCAACACTGCAATATTTCATGGGATTGCAGGAGATTGCAAGGCTGCCAAAGAGTGCATGAGAATATGTAAGATTGCAAGCAGATTGCATAGGATTACATGAGACTCCACAAAAATTGTATGGGATTGCATAGAGATTGCATGAGATTACATAAGGTTGCATGAGGTTACATCAAAATTGCATCGGCTTCTGTAAGATTGCATGAGATTGCATAATATTGCACGGGATTGCATAAAGTTTTCAAAATTGCATTGGATTGCACAAAATTCGAAGATTTCAAGAAATTGCATGAGATTACATAGAGATTGCATGAGGCTACACAAAAATTGTATGGGATTGTATAGAGATTGCATAAGATTACATCAGATTGCAATATTGCACCAGATTACACCAGATTGCACAAAAACTGCATCGGATTACGTACAATTGCATATATATTGCATGAGATTGCATAATGTTGTACGGAATTGCATACAGATTTCAAAATTGCATCGGATTGCACAGAATTTCAAGATTTCAAGAAATTACATGGGATTGCATGAGGCTACGCAAAAATTTTATGGGATTGCACAGAGATTGCACCAGATTGCACGAGCGTACATCAAGATTGCATGGGATTGCACAGATATTGCATGAGATTACACCAAAATTGCATCGGATTGCATACGATTGTATAGGATTGCACACATATTATATAGGATTGCACAAAGATTGCATGGGATTGCACGAGATTAGATGAATTGCTCAGGATTGTACGGGATTGCAAGAGATTGTACAGAATAATGAGATTGTATACTGATTGCAAGATTGCTTGGGAATGCACGGGATTGCATGAGATTTTATGAGATTTCACGAAATTGCACGGGATTGCACAAGATTTCATGGGATTGTACGATACTGTACAGGATTGCAGGAGTATTCACGAAATTGTATGAGATTACATACAGATTGCAAGATTGCTTGGGATTGCACGGGATTGTAAAGATTGCATACAGATTGCAAGATTGCAAGGGACTGAAATATTACAAGATTGCATACAGATTGCAAGATTGCAAGGGAAATATTAGATTGAAAATTACAAGATTGAAATATTACAAGGAATTTCATGGGATTGCATAAAGATTGCTTGGAATTACAAAAGATTGTAAAGTTGCAAATGATTGCGTGTGATTGCATAGAAATTTCTTAGGATTGCAAGGGATTACACGAGATAATAAATCAATATTACAAGGAATTTCATGGGATTGCATAAAGATTGCTTGGAATTACACAAGATTGTAAAGTTACAAATGATTGCGTGTGATTGCATAGAAATTTCTTAGGATTGCAAGGAATTACACGAGATTGATCGCGATTGCATTGGATTGCACAAAATTTCATTTCTTTTGGATTGCATAAGATTGAATAGAGATGCATGGGATTGCTTGAAGTTACCAAAAAATTGCATGTCTTTGCACAGAGATCGCATGAGGTTGCACAAATATTGCATGGGATTGCACAAAGATTGCTTAGGATTGTACGAAGATTGCATAGGATTGCATACAGATTTCGAGATTGCACAGGATTACACAGAGGTTGCTTGGTATTGAAAGAGATTACACGCGATTGATTAGAATTGCATACAGTTTTTAAGGTTCTATTGGATTGGACAGAATTTGATTTCAAGGGATTGCAAAAGATTGAATAGAGATGCATTAAATTACATAAAGAATTGCATGGGATTGCATGAGGCTACCCAAAAATTTCATGGGGTTGCACAGAGATTGCACAAATACTGCATGGAATTGCACAAATATTGCGTAGGATTGTACAAAGATTGCATAGGATTGCATACAGATTTTAAGATTACATTGGATTGCACAGACTTTCATTTCAAGGGATTGCATAAGATTGAATAGAGATGCATGAAATTGCCTAGAGAATTCATGGGATTGCATGAGGTTACCCAAAAATCGCATGAGGTTGCACAGAGATTGCACAAATATTGCATGGGATCGCACAAGTATTGCATGGGATTTGTCCAAGTATTGCATTGAATTGCAAAAATATTGCATAGGATTGAACAAAGATTGCCCAGGATTGCATACAGATTTCAAGAAATTGCACAGAGATTGCAAGGTATTGCATGAGGTTACACAAAAATTGCATGGAGTTGCACAGAGAAGATTGCACCGAATTTCAAGATTTCAAAGGATTGCGTAGGAATCCTTTGCATACATATTGCACAAGATTGCATGCAAATTTCAAGATTGCAATGGATTTTACAAAAGTGCAAGATTTCAAGGGATTGCATACAGTGCACAGAGATTTCTTGAAATTGCACATAGATTATTTAGGAAATTAAAGTCGCATCAGCATTAGTTAAGAGACTTATACAATGGATTGAACAATCATGATGTTTTTATAGTCTGTGTTTTAATAGCATTTAATTGGAAAAATGAAAAAACAGCACTCGTTCATTCTGAACATTGTCAAGGCTTGAGAACTGATGATCCCAAGGACGAAAGCCGAATTGATCAAGTGCAATGTAAAATTTAAAGTTGGCTCACAACGGAGAAATTGAAAGGAGAGCATGCATGCACTCCAGGTTCGGTGAAGCTTTTGATTCCCAGTTGGCCCGTTGTTTTCACTCTGTTATGCAGCAACTGAAGCACGGTCTTTCGTAGGTGTGGTCAATTTATACACTAGATAGCCACTCTGCGTGTAGATAGTACAGTTCTATAGTCGTATACTATGCATACTATACATATATGTGGCCACCAATCCAGGCTCGGTCCACAAACCGACATCAGCGGCAACCGGACTCTAATCCAGGCGCAGGATGCTGAGGCCACGCGATTCGACGTGGAGATGATTGTAGTTGCAAATGGGCAGTTTGCATCAAGAAGCGACCTCAGTCGACAGAACATGCACCGGCAATGCAAACAAAGTTGACCCAAACGTCCCTCTATCACTATACTGTACTGTATTATACTATACCATAGCATAGTATACCAACTCCCTAGCTACTGTACCAGGCTAGGTATACCAGGCAACCTACCCTCATCCCCCGGGTGATGCATGAAACGCGACTCAACGGTATGACAACGAGCACACAGACCGTGTATTCTGTATACAAATTACAATCCTGCCTGAAACTCGCTCGAATCCTTTCTCCTTAGCTTTCGCAGATTGTTATTTGTGATCAAGGCGGATCATTCATTATTCACGTGATTTACCGAATGGACTTGAAACACTATTCTAACTGCGACTGCACCAGTTGATGAAAGATAAATAAACTCACGAGGGTTCAAAGTTAGTTTGTCATCGATTTGAAAAGGCCCGAGCTCTCACTTTCATTTAAACTGCCTGCATTGGCCACAATTTCTTAATAGGATTATAATTTGGGTTGCAATATATGTACGGCATGATATTCATTTCTTATTCGCTCTTCCTCAGTACTATGTTCGTTTCATTGTGTCGTTTTATCTGCAAATTCAATTTGCAAAAACCCCGATAAACACCCAGGTGGAAAAATTATGCATAATCTATGCATAATGAAGTATGGATAGTAACTATGCCAAAAATTATGCATAAATTATGCATGTTCAATAAATCTGAAGGTATCCGAATATTGGAAACAGTTGAAAACTAGTTGTCATTTGTTAGCAACATTTTATGCATAATTAGTTTTTTTAGTTTAGACCTTTTATAGATTCCAGAATTAACCAATAAATGGCTTCAAATGGTCAATGAGAATAAAAGAAATCAGCATTCAATTAAAATAAATATAGTAGAGTTAAAATCTGGCAAAGTTTTGGTCAAGTATAGACACTTTTCAAGCCTCTCGTAAATAATTTAAAACAACATTAAAATTGAAACAATATAATAAAATCAAAACAATGTGTGTGCAAATTGCTAATATAAAGAGTAAAAACTTCCAATAAATATATCAAAAATACTTATGGATTAAAAAACATCAATTAATGTGTACATCGCATAAAATCAAGCATAAATCGAACATAAAATCGAGCATAGATCGTGAATAGATCAGAATAACAATCGGAATAAATCAAACATCAATCGTTGCCAAAAAAAACCAGGTGAAGAAACACATCTCTAAAAAGACTCTCCAACTAGTCTGAAAAATTATTTAATTAATTAAACTATGATCAAGTATCAAGATAATGTACATAAGGTTGTGTTACATTATTTAAAACAGGAATCATGACCGTATTGGAGAAAAAGAAGTTATTGAAAATTAGAGAACATATTAGTAGTCAAATTAAATCAAAATATTTGGCGCTATAAGAACTAATAGAATGTATATTAGGTGTATATTCATATTTCAATTAACAAATTTCTAGCCTTATGAGGTTGGCGAACTTGCCCAACAAAACGACGTTCACACTATCTTAAAATGTTTTTTTTTCTTTTGTTTTGAATTTGCCCTCAACTGGTCGGTCAATAATATTCTTCGATATTCAACTAATAGAATGTTTTATGAACAACTAACCTAATTCAGTACCTTTCTGAACTCATCTTGAGATGACTTACATTCTGTGATTAACGTGGTCTGTTTAACGCACGTGATTTCCTTTTTTAAAATTAAATTATTATTTTTAAAAAATGTGATCCACCGAAGAAAATTAATTTATATCTTCAATCATCGTTGCTAAAAAATGTCTCCGTGAAAATTTATTTTCATTGTAACACTTCTAAAATGGAAAGTTATTGTCAAAATTTAATCTTTATTTGAAATGTAACATAACCTTATGTACATTATCTTCATACTTTATCATAGTTTAATTAATTAAATACTTTTCAGATTAGTCGGAGAGTCCTTTTAGAGATGTGTTTCTTCACCTAGTTTTTTTGGCAACGATTGATGTTTGATTTATTCCGATTTTTATTCTGATCTATTCACGATTTATACTCGATTGATTTCATGTGATATACACATAATTTGATGTTTTTTAATCCGTAAGTACTTTTGATATATTTATTGGATGTTTCTACTATGTATATTATCAATTTTCACACATATTGCAATTTTACACTTATTTTATTATATTGTTTCAATTTTAATGTTGTTTTAGATTATTTACGAGAGACTTGAAAATGGTCTATACTTGACCGAAACATTGCCAGATTTTGACTCTAATATATTTATTTTAAATGAATGCTGATTTCTTTTATTCTCATTGACCATTTGAAGCCATTTATTGGTTAATTCTTGATTTTATGCATAATTTTTTGCATAGTGACTACCTATAGTTCATTATGCATAGATTATGCATAATTTTTCCACCTAGGCAAAAAGTGTGCGACATATAATACCATAAATGTAAATGATGAACCGCGATTAGCAGACAGCATATGAATTCATCGAGAATTCTATGTAAATGCTCATCAACACATAACACGCGCCATCAATCACTATATTTTTTACTTCTAAGTATATTACAAAACTTCTTGTAATAATTACTCAAGCTTTGTTCTAATGTTTTCCTGTAATTGGTCTTCTGACTGTTGAATTTAAATAAACAAAATGAAATTAAATGAAATCGTATCATGAATAGTACCAAAATTTGCATTATTACATTCTTAAATCAGAATATTACATGAAAGACAGAATATACATGAAAGACACATAAATATGGGTGAAGAACTTTAATGTGCACTTGTATGATTAATTTAATACTTTATAACAGCAAAAAATTGGCCCAAAAGTTAAAACGTCTCGTTGTTTCTTTAATATGACCATTTCTGTGTGATGCCTCACGATCATTTTGGTCACCAAAGGGATTTTTGAATAAACTTAACTTTTTATTTTTCATTGATGTTATTATATTTTCTTGGAAATAATTCTAACTTTGGAGATTTTTTCTTAAACTCTGCAGAAGGGTGTAGCGTAAAATACCAATTTCAAAAAACGAAAGTCCCTGAGGTGCCATTTATTTCCTTCTTACCAAAAAAGAAAAGTGTGAAGTTTCATTATTATCCAAAAATTTTTTGATGCTCCACAGAGCCAAAATACGTGAAAACCCCCAAAAACACGGTTTTTTCGATTTACTCCACAAATATTAGTCGCATCGAAAAATTATTAATTGTATGATGTTGAGAATAAAAAATTACGTCTTTTATGCTCAAAGAGAGGACGCATTTTTAATCTTAATTATTAGTAAAACCCTTAGAAAATAAAAAATATATTCACTTAAGGAAGTGTCCATTCATTACGTAAGGGTCATTTTTGAAATCTTAGACCCCTCCCTCTCCTATATAAGATTTTTTCTTTAGTAAATGTATGTAACTTTAACATAGGCTTAAGATTTTGCTGACTCCCTTCCCCCCAAAAAAAGCCTTACCTAATTAATGGACGCTCCCTTAGCAAATTTAAAAAGTGACCCAAAACTAACTATTTTGAAGCTTTAGGGGTCAAAAAAGCTATTTTCTATTTTCCAAGGGTTTTACAAATAATGAAGATTAAAAATTTGTCCTCATTTTCAAATGGGGACATTTTTACCCCATTTTCGTATTTTTCTCGAGAATGGTTGTTTGGATCAAAAAACTCTTTCAACATAAAACATGTATTTTTTTATCCTCAACATCGTACACTTATTAATTTTTCAATTTGACTAATATTTGTGGAGTAAATAGAAAAAAAATGTTTTGGGGGGGGGGGGTTTCACGTATTTTGGCTCTGTGGAGCATCAAAAAATTTTTGGATGACAATGAAATTTCACACTTTTCTTTTCTAGATAAGAAGGAAAAAAATGGCACTTCACGGATTTTCGTTTTCTGAAATTCGTAATTTTACGCTACACCCTACTTTGCAGTTTAGCATTGAAAAAAAAACTTTAAATATTCAACATATTTAAACACTTGGAACCCATTAACATATTTGAGAACAGGTGCAAAAATCAGTTTTACTTAATCTTTTTCCTCTATTTTACAATATTTCAGAAATTTGAAAAACAATAACGATAAGATTATGATTTTAAAAACTTGGTATAATTGACATTGTTTAAAATTATTTAATTAAATAATTTTCATTATATGAAGGATATTTCGGCAAAACAACGTAATCCCTAAAATTTTCGAAATCGTTTTTTCTTTTTTGCTAAAAAATTCTTTAAATTCCAGATATATTACCCAGTGAAACGCTTTGTTCCAAAGAAATTTGGAAGGTTTTTAAAAAAATTGTTATGCCAAAAGTGCCTACCTCAAATTTCCCTGTCATGACTAGTCTGTCAGGTTGCTTTAAATTAAGTAATTAATAAAATGCAGGAATTAATTATGAGCAGTTTATTAGATTCTAAGTATAGATTAACTGATATTCTTAGAGATTATTGCTTCAAAAAAATTATTTCTTCATTACATAGTTAAAAGAGGGGGGAAAAATTATTGCAAAGAACTGAGTTAGGTTTACTCAGAAAAAAATGGTTGATTCAACAAAATCGTTTAGTTGATTTAAACAAAAATTTTGGTTGAACCAACCAAATTTTTGTTGAATCAATCAAATTTTTTGTTAAGTCGACCAAATGTTTTGTTGATTCAACCAAATTTTTGGCTGATTATACCAAATTATTTATTTTTTGTTAAATCAACTTTTGGTTGGGTAAACCAAAATTTTAATTGCCCGTATAACAAGCAAATTCTTTGGTTGAACCAACCAAAATCAAGATTTTCAAAAAATCTTTACACGGTTCATTTCAGCTTCGCGGTATCTCGGGAGTGGATTTTTGTTCTGTTATTAAATTCAGAAATAGAATTTTGGGAACATTTCTTGAACCTCCTGGAAAATTTGATTTCCTTGAGTTACGCTGTTTTGCTGAAATACCCTTGAAATTAAATTTTATACAACTTAATTAATTTAGAGCCTTTTCCCACATTATTACTAAATTTACAAAAATAATAATTATCAATAATGAGAAACGAATCCTACTAAGTTTCCAAAATTATACTAGTCTTCCAATTTCGAGTTTTTAAATTTTGCGCAATGACCTCGAATGAAAAATAAAAAATTAAGTTTACATATTCCAAAATCTCTGTAGTGATTTTTTCCCTTTTGATCTCAAAATGATCGTGAGGCATCATAGAAATTATGTTTTAGGCGCAAGTCCTCGGACAATCTACCCTGTAAGAAATTGAAATTCAGACCTGAAAAAATTGACTTTCTCTTGTTTTCTTCAATTTTTCTGAATTTTTTTGGACATTTCAAGAAATGTACTTTGAACCGTTTGACCACATTTTTTAAATACTGTAGGAAAGGAATGGAGTTTATTTGATTTAAGATCCTAAAAGAACGATAAATCTGGGATCTGATAAACAATTTTGAAAAAGCTTGACACCGATTTCGTTCGAATTCGCGAAAAGCAGACGGCGGACTATAAATTGTTTAATCTAAAGTCCCTTTTTTATTTATTGAAATGCATTCGAATTTTAGCTTTAGTCCATTATTCTATCCGAAAGAGGATAACAGAAGGGTTCGTCTTTTTCTTTAGTCGCTTTGCCAAAGGTCTGTTCGTTTGCCGCAAGGCTTTTGTAATTTATACCCTCGTGCGCAGGACACTCGACACTCGGTTTTGAATAAGGGCATTTGGCAGGACTTTCTTTAAGACGACAATTTATCCTCGAGGACCGAATGTAATATATTTGTACTGGGCCAGCACCCTAATATCCATAATACAGAGCTAAGTCGACAAATGATATCCGCCATTTGTGCCATCTGATTTAATAATGCTTACAACTTTTATGTTATCCTTTTCTGAATAGACGGTCTATTCCATTCGCAAAGTTCTTGTCCAAACTTGCACATTTTTTCCAAAAATTAAATCGAGAGGTTAATTACTCATGCAATTTGGTGTTCACTCTGTATCGATTTATACAATCTTGTGCAATTATTAATAATAATTATTATTAATAGAATTCAGTGTGATCAATTAAAATTGTTGAATATTTTGCACTAGGTGAATTAAAACCCTTTTGATAGTACTTTATGCTATTATAATCAACCCAAGCCCTATAAACACACACTAAATCACAAAGTATCATTTTCTGATTCGATATTGGATCAAAACCGCTGCACAATGGAAAAACAGTTGACAACTACATGATTTTGAAAATTACAACTTCACAAAATTCACATCTTCAACGTAGATTATCAATTGTTTTTCCATTGTGCAACGTTTTGATCTATCGGATCAAAAAATGATAATCTGAGAGTGAGAATACATAAAATTCCAAAAAACCCTTTGCTATTTCCTTAAAAAGAAAACAAGAAACATTAATGAACACACTACTAATTTTTGTAAATGTCTTAGATTTACATAGTGTACAAAACACGTTAATCGGAAGTAATAAATAATCAATTCCATGTAATTAATATCTATTTCAGCACCTATTTATCTATCAACTCGTGTTAGACTTTGCTCCGGGAATTGGAACTCGATTCGATAATCGGTTTCAAGCCTATGCAATATTGGGCGAAGCGAGTGGTTGTACAAAGAAATTCACGAGCACGATCGTATGATCATGTATCTATGTGGTATACACACAGTTTTAAAATTCACGCGCACTAACACACTCCCTAACTCATACCAATTGAAGCAACATGCCACATCATTACGCTCCGCTAATTAATTGTGATTTATCGGCCCCAAAATGTTCGATGTACCGATCGGATGTTGCACGAGGAAATAACGTCGACTCACCCGGCGAGATTCAAGGAGGCATTCTAGACAAGGCTCGTTAGCATCGAATAAAACTTATTCTTTCACTTTTTTCACCTCAAACGGTAGTTATGAAAAAGTACTTCGTTAACGAAACATCTGCTGATCTCTTGATTGTTCTTGGCAGATTTAACTTTAGTAGAATCCGAACCAATCCAGAGAGTACCCTAACATTTATTTTACACATAAAATCAATTAAACTTGTAAATCTGTAAGAACCGATATGTTTAAAAACAAAATTATCTGCAGTGCTTTTTATCTCGAAGTTTGAATACAAAATAAATGGGAGTACAAATCGGCTATTATTGCACTCAGCCGTTCAAATTTATTCAATTTAAATTAGTTCCATCTCCTCTCATACTTGTTAGGGTGGTCCAAAAAAGGTTTTTTTTGAAAAGGTAAAACGCTTTTCGATTTTTTCAAAATGTAGGACAAATAATGCAGTTTGCCACTTAGGAGAACTTCATCGGATGGATTCTAAGTGCTGTCTCAAAAATATTTAAGTTTAAAACGAGGGATTACCAACTCGTGAAGTCAGGTGTACAGATATTTTGAAGTCACTTAAAGTCAGTAGAAGTCACTCGAAGTCATTAGAAGTCACTCAAAGTCAGTAGAAATCACTCGAAGACAGTAGAAGTCACTCGAAGTCAGTAGAATTCACTTGAAGTTAGTAGAAGTCATTTGAATTCAGTAGAAGTTACTTGAAGTCAGTAGAAGTTACTTGAAATCAGTAGAAGTAATTTGAAGTCAGTAGAAGTCACTCGAAGTCATTAGAAGTCACTCAAAGTCAGTAGAAATCACTCGAAGACAGTAGAAGTCAC
>JBAGKK010000501.1:391204-407109 GCA_037177015.1 Euceroptres primus | reverse complement strand
AAAAATTATGGGATTGTATTGTGCCTTAGCACACTTCTTTAAGGCATAAAAAGAAAGGAAGAGTTCGTTAGCCAGCCGTTTTGATCAACGGTTTTAGTTTTATGCATCAAAAAACGCTTCTCCAAAATTAAATAAACCATTTACAATTTCTCCTCTCAAAATCGGTAAAATCCTTGAAAATTTTTGAAATTTTATAGAAGCTTTTGAAATCAGTATATATTTTTTGAAATTCATTTAAAACGTTTAAAATCCGTGGAAGTCGTTCATATTCATTAAAATTTGTCGGAATCTTCCGAAATCTCTTGAAATTCATTGGAATCTATCCAAATATCATGAAGTCCTTTACAATGATTAAGATACAGTAACAATGACCACTGTGAATTATTCATTTTAAGTAATTATTGCTTATAAAAATAAATATATAAGGGTGAAAATAAAAAATCGTCGAATCACCTAATAATTTTTTGTGGAAAAAGTATTTCAAATTTGATTAAAGAATGTATTTTCTATCAGCATGCATCTAAAATATGACAAAAATAGTAGAGAACAAAATCAAGAAATGTATTTAGAATTTATTTATGGTCTTTTTCAACATTTTTAACCAACGTGATATTTCACAATCTCCATCCCTTAAAAAACATGATTGGACTATAGAGTACGAATGAAATATATATTCCAACATTTATTGTAAATAAACAATATCGTAATTATCGTAATTACATTGATTGTTAAATAATATGAATCTTTGGAAAAGAATCTTTTTCTATTTTCGTTAACCTATTTGAAAATTATTATTCTTTTCAAACGAAACGACTAATTTCATTCAAAATATTATAAAATGGTCGAAGGACACAATGACAATAAATCAATGAAAGGGAATTCTTTTTTAAAGGTTACTTCCTTAAAGAGGGTTTCTCCTTTGGAGGCCTAAAAAGTTGAGTAATTTTCAAAAAATTATGTTAAAGAAAACTAATAAAGATAGATGAATAAAATTTGGCATATGTAATTATATATATTTAAGTTTTTCAAAAAAAATTTATAAAGTTTTTTAATCAATTAAGAGCCAGTTAAAGTTGGAGCGCCCTTGATTGCGGCGGTCCATGGTGGAAGTGATAACTCAGGTACAAATCATCTGAAATTAAAAAATTGAGCGAGATTATCATCAGGAAACATCAGCGCGTAATATATACTAGAATTTAAAAAAAAATTTTTGGCCAAGTTATAGATATTTGAAACAAACTCATTTTTCCGCAAAATTTTCTTCCTTTTTTTATTACAAAAAACCAAGTTTTCAATATTTTTTATAATTCTAGTCCATAGTACGCGCTGATGTTTCCTGATGATAATTCCGCTCAATTTCTTAATTTCAGATGATTTGTACCTGACGTATCACTTCCACCATAGACCGCCACGATAAGGCGCTCCAACTTCTCAAGTTCATGATATTAATTAAAAAACTATGTAAATGTTTTTTATAAAGCTTAAATATATATAATTACATATGAAAAATTTCATTTGCCCATCTTTATTGGTTTTTTAAAAATAATTTTTTGAAAATTATTCAACTTTTTAGGTCTACAAAAGAGAAACCCCCTTAATATAAAATAGTTTAAATTGCGAGTTTGTAAGAACGAATAAGTTTTTACGGACAATATTTTCACGCATAACTTACCTTATAAAAAATGCACTTACCTGAAAAAAACGCGGGATACGATGACATTACAAAGATAGTTTAAATTGGTTTTCAAAATTTTGTGAAATTTGTTAATTACTGATTTTGCTAACATTTTTGACAGATTTTCACGTAAGTATATTGCAAAAATTTACGTCAAAATTCACTTGTTTCATGATTTAAATATGTAAAACTACTATTTTCATTAAAAAATGTGACGAAGTCTCGTGTCTCTGGACACGATGACCAAAACTGAAATTTAAATCTGGGGACACATGAAAAGCTATTTGTTTCTTGAAATTGAAATTAATCAAACGATTATTAACTTCTTTTCTTATATTTAGGAGTAACAGAGAAAAAGTTTATGTCATAAAAGCATCCAATTTTACTTTAAAAGATTGCAAAGAGGCTGTCGAATACTTATAAATATAACCAGGGACAAGAGACACGATGCCATTTTCAAATATTTGAAAGATTTACGCAGGGTGTCTACTCAAATCCTGAAAAAAATTCCCTGACTTTTCCAGGTTTTTTTCAGGTATCATTTTTTGTCCATTCCAGTATGGAATACGGAATTTTATAACACCCTCACCCCCATTAAAGCATTATCTAATAATTGAGTAATCCCTTTTGTTATCCACATGTGAATGTTTAAATTATAATTATTTAAAATGATTAAATATAGAAAAAAATATGACGGTTGATAAAATAGTGAAATAGCAGATGTATTATTTCAAAATAATGTTTATTCAATGCGTTATATTCTAAAAGTACTTCTGATGTTTTGTGACAAAATCTGCATGGACATGTAATAGATAATACAAAACACAGTCAAATTAAATAACTTTTCGTCGTGTACGAACGAAACAACGTTTATAAAGAAATATCTTTAGGAATAAAACATTTAAATATTTTCTTAAAAATTCTGTTCTGGTTATTATTTTATTTCTGCAATTTGTCTTCGAGTGCGATGGCTTCTTTTTGTGCTTATTCCAGAATTTTCCTACGTTTCGCTTCAAGTTCTTTTATCTCCAAAGCTTTTCGTTTTTTTTCCTACCACGTTCAATTCAAACTGGTATAAGTATATAATGCCACGAGTTTATTACAAATAATATATTTTTCAGTCCTTGTAAATATCGTTATTTAATTTTGTTACAATTAAAAAAAAAATTTCAGTGCGCTCGAGAAAATTCCCTAACTTCGAAAAAAATGCCGTGACATTTGCAGGTTTTTCCAGGTATAAAAGAATTCCCTGACAATTCCAGGTTTTCCAGGATGAGTAGACACCCTGTTACGTGTATTTTAGCAACATATGGATAAATGTAAGCATAAGACATTGTAGAGTGGCTCGCGAGCTAAAAAATCCTTATACACTGCTCTCCCGCTTTATTTACTCCCAGTAGTTCACGTTCCAGGAATTTTCGCCGAAGGTGAGGGGTCCAAGGGGTCGATAAAGCTGAGCCAGGAGCTCAGCGGAGTTTTGCAAGTACCGTAGCTATAAAGCGGGCAGTACCCTAAAGCGGATAACCTCGTCAGTTCACTTCAGTTCGTTTTCAGTGTTTTGGTTATGCGTTATCTATAATAATTAATAAATAATAACTAAATAAAACTTAAATCGAAAGTAAACGTTAAATTAAACTCATATTTTAAAAGTATTTTTCACTCGTCACAAAAATGAAACAGAAATAGTTCATACGGCCCTGACTTGCTTACGTTTGAGAGACTCCCGGTCTTTTCGCGAAGGCCATTCAGGCCATCCGCGAAACCCCCCTAAAGCGGGAGAGCAGTGTATTTAAAACAAGATATTTTTAAGAATAAGAGCATAATTTTCTCGGGAAAGATTTTCGTCGATTTTTTTATTTTTACGCATAAATATGACGTAGCATTTAGGATAATATTTCTACCTGGAGTAGACAGATGTCGCAAAATCCCTTTCGGCTGACCGTTTTATACACACAAGATTATGACCATTTTATCCGAGTCGCTATTTTATTATATTTACTTTATTTTCAATTAAATGAGTCACAATTTTAAATTCTTATAAAGCTTAAACGAAAGTTCAGAGAACGAACTATAATATACCAATAACAATGGCAACATTAACATATGGTAAAGCATTCAATAATGTCATTCAATATTGAAGTAACATTTTATCATAAAGTAGGTGAAATCTACAATCACATTTTACTATATCAATTTTCATATGTATTTATTGTTTAAAATCATTTTTCATTGGTTTGTATTTTATTTCACAATATTTTTGTACAGAAAACTGGCGTTTATTTCTTTTAACCAGTTAATATTAAAGATTGACGGTTTTAGCGGAGTGACCGTTTTAGACACATTCCCCTGAATATTTAAATTCGAAAATCTAAATTCTGTTATTTGGAAAATTCATGCAAAAAGCACTGTTCTTTAAATTATTAATTAATAAAAATTAATTAATCATTGAATAAGAAGCTCAATTGTATACGAGTCCAACACTCGATTCTTCCTTATTTCGACACCTTCAGAGGTCTCCAAGTTCTTTTCGCTCCGTATACCGCGCCAAGTCCTGTGTATAAGCATAGGAGTTGAGCTGTATACAAAGCGAAAAGAACTTGGAGCCCTCTCCAGTGGAGGTGTCGATCTGTATCTGAAAAACAAGAATCATTTAGTATTCCAAAGGAAGGGTCCTAATTACCCGTTGATATTCCAAGTAGGTTCGCGATTTTTGCTTCTTCGTGACGAAGTCACGCGCTTCGAAACACGAGAGCTGACGATATCGCGATATTTCTCGAGAGGGGCTGCACGTCCCGTCATTGATAAATCCCCTTCAGGGTCGCGGTCATCAATAATTCATTCATCATCATCCACCGTCACGTTACTACACCAGTAGCAACAATAATAGCAGCGGTAGCTACAACTGCAGCAACAGCAACGGTATTCATATCTTCGAATCGATCCTCGAACTCCGGTCGAGTCCTCGGTATACTCTATACTATATCCAACCTTCAAGTCTTCTCTCCTCCAACTCTTCACATTATTTGCATATAAAGGCATTCCTTCGCTTCGCAGGCTCTCCCTGTCGCAGCCACATAACTGTAAGTCCCTGTTGACAGGATCTGCCAACAATCTGCGTACATACATGATTTGCTGGCCTTCGCCCATTCCCTCTTTTTCTTTTTTCTTCCTCCCAGCGACGTCGACAGAATGAAAACCCTTTTCATCTTCTTCTTTTCCTCTTAGACAAAAATCTCCTTCATTGCATTTTTTTACAGATTTATTTCTATTCCAATTTCATTCATAGACTGTAATATGAAAATGAAGACTATATATGAAGACATGAGAATGACAACTCGGTAAAGATCATTTGAAGTTGGCCCCTAAATTAGGTTATTTTAACTATTTCTTGGGGGTCCAACTTCAAATGGTCTTTAACGAGTTGTCATTCTCATGTCTTCATATTTTCTAGGGACCATGATGAAATTAAGGGGAGCGGGTAAATAATGAAAATTGTTACTATTTTTTATGAATGTATTATACAAAAAATAATCATTAAATCTTTTTGGAAGTTTGGGCACACTATATTCAATATTTGTAGACGTGAAAAGAAATTGTCTTACAATAAAGTAATTATAAACATTGTAGTTATAGAGTAGCCAAGTTGAAGTGTTGTTTTTCGAGGTCCAAATCAGCGTACACTCCAGCATTTTGAGTTGTGACCTGAAACAATGCAGTCAGGGTATTTTTAATCTATATAGATGTAGTTTCTATGTGAACCTCGAATATTTGGAAAAAGTTGCAAAATGGCGGCTCTTTAAACAATGAATCTTGATTTTTGTAAAAAATTTGTTGTCTCATTTATTTTAAAAAAGTAGTTTAAATAAATTATTTCATTAAAATTTTAGGTTCACATAGAGCACAATGTTATGTAGAATATCTGTGCCAAATTTTAAGTAAATCGGTCAAATAGTTTTTGAGTAATCGTGTATGTCAATTTTGGATCTCGAAAAACAACACTTCGACTTGGCCGAACTATAACTAAAATGTTTATAATTATTTTATTGTAAACAATTTTTCTTTCACATCCAAAAATATTGAATATAGTGTGCCTAAACTTACAAAAATATTTAATGATTGTTTTTTGTATAATATATTCATAAAAAATAGTAAATATTTTCATTATTTACACGACCCGCTCCCCTTAAAGGGCGCTTTTTATATTTTACAATAATTTATATAAATTCAAAATAATTTTACTAAAAATTAAGTTAAATATGGAAAAGTAACAAAAGTTTCGTCTCATTTCGTTTCTCTTGCAATAAACTTTGACGAAACACAATTTTGACATAGTACCTCTATTCTATACAGCGCTGTTAGAAAAAGCTTTAATGACTTTAGTTGAAGTTTTATTCAATTACTGTAACTGAATCAATTTTTTATCAAAAGTAAATGAATTTTTAACCAAAAATGGATGAAATTTCAAGTCAAATAAATGAATTTTCACTCAAAAGTAAATGAATTTTCAAACACAGTAAATGAAATTTCAGTCACAATAAATGAATTTTTAACCTTTCACTTTACAAACGAAAAGTGGTTGAAATTTGAAGAATTTTCAACCTTTCACTTTCAAAGTGGTTGAAATTTAAAAAATTTTCTAACGATGTAGCGCCATTATTTGTTGAAAGTTTTTAATATTGAACTTAGTTTTAGAAAAATTATTTTTAATTTAGAGAAATCATTGGAAAATATATAAAATTCCCCTTAATTTCATAACAGTCCCTGATTATTTTCTAATAATATAATATAAAAAAACATGTTACATTTGTAATTGAAAACAGGTGCCTTAGGGTATATGTCCCGTTAATCGTCACCTTATTCCCAGTAATTGTTTCAGTATTAATTCTATTTCTTAAGCTTTTAGACTTTTTTAAAGATATTTGATGGTTATTTTTTAAGTTATTTGACAATTTGACGATCACTGGGGCTCATAAAATTTCTGGAGTATTTACCTTATTGGATAGCGAAAAATTTGCTTCAAAATTTGGCTTTAAAATTTGCTTTAAAACAATTGTATTAATTGGTTATTTTAAATTAACTTCAGAATTATTGTCCCTTGTTAATTTCATAGATAATTCGTTTGACATCTTTTATTAAATTTTTTTACATGTAAGTACATGATATCCTAAACTGAAGCGTATGTAGTTATCTTTGAATATCAATATTTTTGTCTATGTATGCTGAATTTTAGAGATTACTTACACTATCGGTCAGAATTGTGGGACCACCTGTTTTTCGATGATTGCTTAACTCCCCTTAATATTAGTTGTATCATAGATCAAATTGTTTCTCTCAAATAGATTGAAAGCTATCAAAATTCTGTAAATATGAGCAGAAGATGAAGTAATTTTGTTAATTTTTTAAAAACATATTTCAGAAATAGTGAAAATTTCAATGTTTTCCTTAATTTTTAAATAATATCTGAAACATTAAACATTTTACAATGTTCTTGGGCTCATTTTCACGGTAAATTTCTATATAATCGCACCGGATTATCGCCATTCTTGTGTAATTTTTTACTTGCCTGGTGAAAGATATTAAAGTTGGAACAAAAAAGTCGGAAAATTTTAAATATTTTTTCCGTTCAGAGAAACATTCTTGTAAAATATATGAAGTAAGTATTCATAAAGTTTTTGTAAAATTTATTTAGCATATACATTTATTTTATTTTTATTATTATTTTCCTACAGCTATCTTCGAATTTTTACACCTTTTTTGTGCCAACTTTAACATCCTGCAACATGTAAGCAAAAAATTGTACAATAATTGTGATAAGTTGGTGCGATTTTATAGCAATTTACCTTTAAAGTGAGCCCAAAAATATTGAAAAACGTTTATTATTTTAGAAGTTATTTAAAATTTAAGAAAACAAAGAAATTTTCACTATTTTCGAAATAGCTTCCAAATAAATTGACAAAATGACTTCATCTTGGGCTCATTTTTTACATGATTTTGATAGCTTTCAATCTATTTAAAAAAAAACAATTTGATCTATGATACAATTAATATTAAGGGGAGTTAAGCAATCATCGAAAAACAGGTGGTCCAACAATTCTGACCGGTATGTAATGTAAAATGATTTTTTAGGGTGACTAAGAACCATTATGTTTCGAAAATTCATTTAGTGAACAGGAACAAAATTTTGGGGTTAATATCTCTGTTTTTTAAAAAATATTTGTATTCTATTATTAGTTGAGAAGCCTTTACTTTTGAGGAACAATGAAAGAAAATTTTAATTGCACTTAATTTAATTGCAATTTTAATTTTAATTTTAATATTTTGAAATTGATTCTTCAATAATGGAAACTTTTAAATAAGGAAATTTGAATAAGGAGTATTTCGAAAGTGATATTCTTTCTTTAGTCGACACCACTGCTTTGCTCTGTGCTTCCCGGCGTGTGCTGTCCGATCCTTGCTAATGGTATCCTTCTCCACTGTCAATGCCTGGTACTTGACATTGGGGTTCTCAACGAAATGATCCTTGCTCTACAGTCTACACTGCACCTCTACAGTCTCTACGCTCTTTGAAATTGATCGGCATTACTTGCTCGTACAAAAGAACGAATTTTTGCTCAATTTTGCAAACTAATGCGTTCATTTTTTGAATAATGACTTAAAAGTTGGGAAACTGATACTTATTTAAATGTTTCTCCACCTCATGCATAATTCCATACATTCTTGTTTATTTGGTTATAACTTTGGTTTTCAAACTTTAAAAACTTTCAATTTAAGGCAATCAACTTTAATTTTGTGCAAATCAATATGAATTTATATATACTAAGTTTCATGGATTATATATTTGAAAGTTTTCAGTTTTTTTCAAGGATTGATAAAAACTTTTCTAAATACACTCGAATCCCGGTTTAAGATATTCCTAGAATTTCGTTCGGTGGCATTCAGTAGATGCGCGGGTCCGAGGGTAGAGAGGGACGTCGGTCGTCGAGTAGTAGTCAAGCAGCAACAGTGCTGCTTTATTTATTATGAAAAAAAATTTTGAAAAACACGTTAAAAATTGTTTTTTCATTAATTTTTCATCGCTATTTAAGAATTTTCATCCCTTATGGTAAAAAATTTACATGTGAACATAAATCAGTTACATAATTCATATTATTCCGACTGAAAGTGGTTTGTACGACCCTGCCTGTTTGTGTTCAGAGACGCTCAAGGACTATCCCGGTTTAGGACAGGCAATGCCCAACCCAAAAATGTATAAATTTGTATAAGATATCAAGAATCTACATTTGTCAACAAACCATTTTGGAAAAGAATGGTTCCTAGTCATCCAAAAAATTATATATTAATTTATATTAATTTAAATTTATAGCTTTGGTTTTCCAGCTTTAGAAAATTTTAATTTAAGCTAATAAATTTTAACTTTAAGCTAGTCAACTTTAAACACAAATTTTTGTATTCCTTGTAAGTTTTATATATTTGAAACATAATATATACATATATTGTATATATAATATATTTTATAGATAATATATTTTACATATAATATATTTTATATATTTGAAATCTTCCAGTTTTGCAATCATTGATTTCCTAAATTTTGATGCTATCCAACGTTGTCGCTTACCAAATTCCAATGTTGAAAGAATGAAAATGTCCTTTGTAAGCTCTAAAGTTGGAATTTTTCCCTTTTGAGTTGGCCAATTTACAATTTTCAAAGCTTTCAAACCCCTGCAAATTTCAATTTAAAAACATTCCAATCTGTTGGATTTGGATGCTTGTCAATTGTAATCGCTTTCAAAGGATTTTGTCCAAATGTCAGTTCCCAACTTTTCAAAACCGCAAGACTATCGTAAAAACTTTCGTATTGGGAAATTTTTCACGTTTGAAATTTGAATTATTTACTATGGCTTATGATTTACATTTTCTATCACAGTAAATCGGGAAGTATCAAAATGATCCAAAAATGAATGAATGTCATCTGCAACACTTTTAGTATAAAAAAAAAAACAAATGAATATTTTTCCCTTGTATTTTCAATTGTTTTTCATTGTTAAAAAAAACTGATCTGCAACGCTTTGATTTTATGAATTTACTGTGATGACTTACATTTCATTTGAATAAAAATCAACAAAATGAGTAAAATATATCCAGAAAAATTAATAAAATATGTCCAGTAAAATGAGTAAAATAATTCATTCGACTGAGAGTAAGAAGAACTTGTAAAGTGTAAAAAAATGAGAGTTTAAAGAATCGTAAAAGATAAATTTGGGTAACGTGGTAATTTTTCGTGACGCATACCTATGCTAATCTTATTATCGTGGCTGCCGAGAAAAGTTTAGATTGCGCGGCAACTCACGTCGCAGGGAATAAAGAGGACATTCGTGTAAACCGAAGAGTTACGCGACGTCCGATTACTGACGTCGTCGTGCACACTCCGCGCCATATACACGAATCATGGTAGTCGCAACTTGAATGCAAAGGATGTCGACGCATTGAGTTGGAGTAAAAGCATTTAGTATATTTTGCGAAGAGACGATAAGAGTTCAGATATTGGTGGAACGCCTAACTCACCTCTCCAGCTCTGCCCTTCCATATTCTTTTAATTCAACGTAAAATTCATCAACGAATTTCAATTAAACGCAATTCAACAAAATTTAATTCATTTTAAATTTTTAAATCCGGGAAAAATCACCCCGGGAATTTTATTTCAGATCGAGAATTTTTTTATTTAATGGTAAAATCTACTTATTTTCACTTTATTTACGGCTATTTGAAAAGGGGGAAAAATAAATTTCAAAAATAAAAATGAACATTACCTTTTATTTTTGCAAAAGTGTAAAAAAAAGTGTGTAATTTAATGTTTGGGTTTTAAGACAGGGAAAAAATGCTAATGTGTTTAGTTCGTGAGAAATTATAAGTTATCTAGGATACCCAGGTGGAAAAATTGTACATAATCTATGCATAATGAACTATGGGTAATCACTATGCAAAAAATTATGCATAAATTATGCATAATATGTAGCAAACAAATCACAACTAGTTTTCAACTGTTTCCAACACTTTGATACCTTCAGATTTATTGAATATGCATAATTTATGCATGATTTTTGGCATAGTGACTACCCATAGTTCATTATGCATAGATTATGCATAATTTTCTCTCCTAGATAATACATACATTCATATCCATATTCTTCAGTTTCAACCTTTTGACAATTTTATATGTATTTTTTTCGTGTGAAAGGTCCAATTAATATAAACATCTCTTATTGTTAGTACTGATGAAGTTTGAAGATGTTTCTATTAATTGGACCTTTCACATGAAGAATAAAATATATAAAAGATATACGTTATTGTAAATAAAAAATGTAATATTGTTCGGGAAAACCCGGGAAAAACCCGGGAATTTCAAACGGCCTGATCGCTAAACACCCTGTAATAATAATAATAATAATAATAATAATAATAATAATAATAATAATAATATTTTTAAAATAATTTTTTTAAACATAATTATAAGTTTAATTAAAATTCATTATCAATTAATTTGTGTTTTATTTTCCTAAAGAATTATTGAAGATTGTCCATTTTAACTGGCAGGCTGTTTTCAACTGCTCTCCCCTATTTGTGTATTTTTTCTCAAAATAATTCAATATTTGAAAAATATTGGAAATTTGTTATTTTCAATTTGAGAGCTTCAAACCTACGACGACTCTTATTTTAAAGTAAAGAGCATTGAATTTTAGATTCGATTGACATTTCAAAAAGCTTATTATGACAGAAATGGGCAATATTTAAAGAAAAATGAATTTCAAGTATTTGAAATACAAAATACATACAATGTAGTTTGTGTCTGAAATACATTGCAGAAAAAATAAAATTATGCCAATGTGTTTCAAATGAAATACAAACGTATTTTTGTATTTTTTTAAAAATGCTTTTGAGAATTGTGTATTTTATCTAAAATTCTTGTGTTTTAGACAAAATACATCGTAAATTAATTATATAAAATTAATACTAAACCTATAAGCACTATCTAAAAAGCCGTAAGTCCATGCTTTTGAGCTTCACAGAGCCTTGAATTCTTTGTAATACAATATACATGAATTCTTTGAAATTCATAATGAACTCTTCGGAACTCACCTTGAATTCTTTGAAATTCATCATAAATTCTTTGGAATACTTCGAAAATCACTAGGAATTCTCCAGAATTCAGTTTTAATTCTTTGTAATTTACAATGAACTCTTCGAAATTTACCATGAATTCATTGGCATTCTTTGGAATTCACTTTGAGTTCTTTGAAATTCTTCAAAATTCACTAGGAATTATTTGGAATTCACAATGAACTCCTCGGAGTTCGTTCTAAAGAATTCAGAGAGAATTCCAAAGAATTCCACCGAAATAATGGTGAATTTCGGAATTTTCATTATGAATTCCAAAGACATTCATAGAACTTATGGAGAATTCCGCAGAGTTCAAAGTGAATTTCAAAGAATTCATGAAGAATTCCGAACAGTTCATTGTAAATTCTAAACAATTAATGATGAATTTTAAAGAATTCAAGGTAGATTCTGAAGAATTCCAAAAACTTCATAGTGAATTCAAAAGAATTCCTGGTGAATTCCAATGATTTCATTGTGAATTCCAAAAAAGTAGGTTTAATATTAGTTTTATACGAGTGGTTAACCACTTCTTCGAATTCTTTGGAATTAATTTTGTCTTTCTTAAATTCATCTTCAATTCTTATTTTGATTTCTTTTGAATTCATCTGGAATTCTTTGAATTATTTTGAATTCAGTGGGGGATTATATTGACCCTCGATGAAAATAATCGTTTATAATATTGGATGTTAATTTTGGCTTTAGGGTCAGAATAAATAAATCAGTTAAATAAGAATAAATAATAAATAATTTTATAAGAATAAATAATTAAATTAATTTTTAATTAAAGCAAACGTTTCGGCGCATCAGTGGTTATTGTTTAAAAAATTTACAAAAATTTTATTATCAAGAATGCAGTGTACGAATGTAGTTTAAAAAATTTGTTGTCAGATTAATATTTTTTTGTGAATTTCACAGTTTGAATGTAGTGAGAAATTGTTCATTTAGTATAACACAGTTTTAAGTAATTTTGTAGAGTATGCACTATGATTTCGAGGAAATGAGAAATAAAAAATTTTTTATTGTCCTTACAATAATTAGACAAACTTATTTGTTTTAAGCGACTAATAAATTTTTTTGTAATATAATATTAGAATTTAAAAATTTAGTTTAGTACAGTTTTAAAAAATAATACCTTTGGTAATGTTTGCACAAATTAGAAAGTGTATTGTTCTTACAATAATTGGATAAAGTTATTTGTTTTATGCAACTAATAAAATTTGTAAAATAACATAAGGGTCTAGTAAAGTCTTAAGTAATAATAACTTTCGCAACTTTGGTACAGTTCGCAGAAATTAAAAACTGTATCCTCCGTACAATAGCTAAAAATGAATTGAATTATTAATTCTGCCCCTAAAGCGAAAATGAACATCCAATATTATAAACGATTATTTTGAATTCACCTTGTGTTTTTGGAATTCTTTTAAATTCACCTCGCATTCTTTTAATTCTTTTGAATTCTTTGAATTCTTTTGAATTATTTGAATTGTTTGAATGCTTCTAAATTCATTTGGTATTTTTTGAATTTATTTTAAATTCACCTTGTATTCTTTGAATTCTTTTCAATTTATCTTGTATTCTTTGAATTTTTTGAATTCCTTTGAATTTTTTAGAATTATTTGAACTCTTTTAAATCCTTTGAATTTTTTGAATTAATTTTGTGAATTTGATTTTTTTAAATTCACTTTATATTTTTTGAATTCTTTTGAATTAATCTTGTATTCTTTGAATTCTTTTGAATTCTTTTGCATTCACCTTGTATTTTTTGAATTCTTTTAAATTCTTTGAATCAAAATTGCTAGTGGTTAACCCCTCGGTTTTATATAATTAATTTAGGATTTATTTCATCTAAAATACAAAAATACGTAAATATAGTTTGTATTTTATTTAAAATACATTGGCTAAACTGTATTTTCCCTGCAATGTATTTCAACTACTTTATAGCGAATTACTTGCATTTTGAGTAATGTATTTGAAGTATTTTGTGCCCAGCTCTGCTTATTAAAAATGAAAATGCCTCAATCTTAAAAACAGCTTGTAATCTTGGAGTCTTCCAATTACGTTTAAACTTCCAAATTGAAGTTTCGTGTTGCAACCATTTCCATATATAATGTATCATGTTATACATCATTAAGATAAGCTAAAAACAATGCTATATATGAAATTAGCATATTCTTTTAAATTTATGTGTCTGATTAGCATAAAAATGCAATTTAAAAAATAAAATCTTGCCTAAAAATGTAACTTATGGGACTATGAGAGTCAATTAAATTTTGCGAAGAATTTAGTGTCTGATATCAGGACTATCGAAGGGGACAGATTTGGAAGCCGAACAGGTTTTGAGGCACTTTCCTTGGATGTTGGGATTGGATGGGAAGTAATGAATCAAAGGGTTCTAAAGTCAGTGAGAAAGGTTCGTCGATCTTAGCGACGCGAATTTTGCTCCAATTCGAGGTAGATTGGTATTCTTGAAGCGACCTGTAGGACCATAGGTATATAGGAGATTCCCAGCCTCCGGCCAGTGAAGCCGCCCATGAATTTCGGCTAATGAGAACATTTGGAGATACGTCAGTTCCAGTATGCTAATGGCCATACAGATGCCGATACAATTTCAAGATGAATCTCTCTCTCATCTTTCCCTCTCTCTTTCTCTCTTTCTGTCTCTCCTTTCAAGCTCCCCCACCCCCTACTCTGTCTCACTCTTTCACGGTCTACTCGATCGTCCCTATATTACGCCTGTCTACCGTATATCTGCCTTAACTATCCATTCCGTAGAGATCCCACACCGTAGACCTTTTTCACATAATAAACAAATAAGAATTTCATCTAATTGTCATTGATATACTCGCAGAAAAAGACAAGTAACCAGTACATAAGGTTTATAAATTATTCCATCGATCCACACTGCGAATACAATTCAACAGACTTTGTTGCTCGATTGATACACTTTAATGTCAATGAGTAATGGATTTCGGTTTAATACTTGATGTTGATTTGAATTAAAACATTGCCTGGATTTAGAACCAAACGGTTCTATCTAAATTTTTTGGCAAAATTAAGAATATTGAGATTTTCATATGAATAAATAATTTGACATATGTGACCGTCCACGAAGAAGGGACCTAACGCCTGGGAGCTAAATTTTACAGCGATTGAAGAGGCGTCCCAACACAGGAACTCTATAAGAGGGCCTCGCTTGGCAAATTAATAACAATTTGAATTATGAAGATAAAACATTACAACACAATAGTAATGGACCAATATACATCAGAAAAATTACGATTTTCCAGTGGTCTTCCGATTTCAATGAAATTTGACAAAATTATGGTATAGTATATGAGACATTTTCACCCCAAAGGATTTTTGAAAATTTTCAAAATTAGGGAAGTTACGCCTTCTTGAATTTTTGTATTGCATTTTTTTAATTATCGATATTGCTGAAACCGATAATTGGATTTTAATAAAATTTTGAGGTGTTACATACCAAATTACACATTTTAAATTATAATAAAGTCGACAAAAAATGTCAAAATTTTGGCCACAAAAAGGTCCGAAAATTGTAATTTCAATTTTTTTCAAGTTGCCTTAATTTTATTATTAACCGATTTGGACGTTTCTTTTTTAGAATTAAAGAGAATTTTACATTTTTTTACATTTTGAGTGCCATAATGTTTCTGGATGCTCAATAAAATTTTATTATAATTTTCAGAGCTTCTAGAACTTTATTTTTATTTTAAGGAGTCTATAAAAGAATGAGAATATCACCTATATGAAGTCAATTTAATAATTCAGCAAAATTGATTAAAATTGGGATTATTAAGTGGACTTCGAAAAAAAATAAACATTAGCGATTTTTAAAAAAATCTGGAAATAACGAATCTTTTAAACTTATTTCTCTGTGCTAAGGCGTTTTGAGTTTCCAAATTTTGTATTTTTCGATCCACCTTAATATATATATTTTTTTATATATATTATATTTATACATATATATATTATTATATATTATATATAATTTTATATTTCTATTATAAATTATAAAAATACAATTCTATTATAAAAATATTATATATTATAT
>JBAGKK010000501.1:368109-385545 GCA_037177015.1 Euceroptres primus | reverse complement strand
TAATTCGGTCTAAAATAGTAGTTAATTTGGTAAAGTTTGCACTAAAAATTAAAAATTAAATTAAATTTAAATTTGAATAAAAAAAATTATTATACTTATTTTATTTAAGCAACGATTTTGTTAAAATTTAAATTTTGTATAATACAGTCTTAAAAAATAATCAATTTGGTAAAGCTTACACAAATTAAAAATATGTTGTCCTTACAACAATTGGTCAAACTTATTTGTTTTAAGCAACGAATAAAATTTATAATATAATATTTTGAAGTAGTAAATTAAAAAAAAATATAAGAGGCTTTATCAATATTCTAGGGTAAATTGAAATTTATAAACTTCTGTAAATTGTATATATAAATCATAACTTCTGTAAATTGTGTATAATATCTGTAAATTGTATATCAAAATCATAACTTCTGTAAATTATATATAATCCCCTACTGATTATTATTGAGAAATCATCTCAAGTTCATTCCACAGTTAATCCTCAGTTTAAAGAACATTGCACAGAACTTGCATTAATTTTAATTTAATTAAATTAAACATATAAATTGATTGAAAAGGAATATAGTTGAATATGCAATGAATGAGAGAAACAGATATAATGGTGCAGTTCATGTCATCTGATCACAGGAATTTTCATGTCGGCTTAGAATTTGGCCCTAATTCAGGATTTATGATTGTTTGGTGGTGAAAAAATCCCATTAAATATTTGTCGAAAATTCGGAAAAATGGCGAAGATATGGAACTTTGAATTTTCGTGCAACTTTTTAAAAAAAATGATATATCTTTGGTTCTAATTGACCGATTCAATTTTCTGACCTCTGAATTTACTTGTTTTAAAACACTATTCAAATTTTTCAAAAACCAAGAAAATAAAATAATTTTTGAAAATTTGGTGATAAAAAATGCGTTGCTCAAAAAATTTTATTTTTTATTTCTTTTTATTTTTTTGTCAGAGGGAGGTATAAGTGTGCTCTATAAGCCCTGAAAGTATTAGTATTGGTTTCTTTTTTTAAATAAAAGTCGATAAAGTTAATAAAAAAATTAATAAGAAAGTTTAAAAAATTGTTACAAAGTTAATAAAATTCTGCACACATCGTTCCTAGCCGATTTTTGAAAAAAGTTTTTAGTGTTTTTTTATTTAATAAACAAAATGACAAAAAAATTTGCTTTTTGAAGTGTACCATTTTTGAAATAAAATATTTAGATTCATTCCAAGATATCTAGAATCAATAAAAAACCCGTCCTATTTGTGATTTTGGCTATTTATTTCATCGGATAATTGTTTATAGAACTTATTTACTACATGAGGAATTATTCAGTAATTTTCATTAAGAATGAAACCTTTTTTGTCTATAAATTATTAAAATTTAACTGGAGTTAAATGACTAAACACTGCTAATCCTGATGAGACCATTTTTATCTACCTTTTTGTTTATAAAAAATTCAATAAGTTTTTAAATTTTATAGTCCTACTGAAAAAAATTTCTGGATGGTTGTTTTATTGATTCTAGATATGTATTTTGGAATGATTCTATATTATTATTTTATTTCAACAATGGTACTTTTCAAAAATAAATTTTTTTTTGTCATTTGGTTCATTAAATAAAAAAATACTTAAAACTTTTTCAAAAATCAGCTAGGAACGATGTGTGAAGAATTTTATTAGCTTTTATTTAAAAAAATAAACGTTCAAATCGGATGAAAATTGTAGTCTGAAAATCAATTTAAAAAAATTGGCAAACGCACTCCAATACTTTCAGGGCTTACAGAGCACACTTATATCTCCCTCTGACAAAAAAAATTAAAAGAAATAAAAAATGCCTTTTGGGGAACGCATTTTTCATTTTAATTTTTTTTCAAAAATTATTTTATTTTTAAATTTTTTTAAATTTTGAAATGGACTAATTCATTTCCAATCGGGCAGGCTGCATGTTGCTTTTCAAAGGATTTAAGGCGACTCGTATTTGACCGATTTGATGAATCAACTTTTTTGACAAAGTTATGAATATTTGAATTTTTAAGGCTGGTGATGCAGTTTATCAAAAAATAGTCGAAACTTTTTGTAAAGTATTGTAGTATCCAAACTAATATAGGCATTTAATTTTTTTTTTGATTCTGATATATCTTTTCGTTCTGCTTCGAAAATCGTCGGAAAATTAAAAAAATTGTCAGAATTGATAAAATGGAGGCAGTTTCTCAGAAATTTTTGAAACTCAATTTTCTCGAAAACCCCAGCGTTCTTATTTTTCTTATTTTTTTCCCAAGTTGATACCTAATATTCACCTAATATGAATAAGATATATTCAACTAATATGGTGAATATATCTCAAAAGATTTTATCTTGTGTTTGCGTGTTGGAAAGAAGAAAATTTTTTTTTCCGAAAAATAAAAATTCGCATTGTTTGCAAAAATAAGATGAGATTCAAAAAAAGCCAAATGATGAAAAATGTTCCTCTTAAAAAGTTCTAAAAAGAGTCTCTTAACACTTTTTTCTATCTAGCGTTAAATTCGACATTTTTACTAAAATATAAAAGAAGTCGGTAAAGATTGTATTTCACTGAAAATAATAATATTTTATGCTTAAATTCAAGGCACAGTTAGCTAAATACATTTTTGTGAAAGAATAAAGAAAAATAACGGATTTGCCACTTAAGTAAAATTTAAAAATTTATAGTATATAGAGCATTTCCGAAAATACACGTATTTTCAAGAAAAAAGTTGAAAATTACAGATTTTCATCCTCTTTTATTTCTTATGACTTCATCAAATAGTATTATTTTCAGTGAAACACAATTTTTACCAACTTTATTTATATTTTCGTAAAAGTGTCGAATATAACACAAGATAAAAAAGTGTCAAGAGACTTTTTTTAGATCTTTTAAGGCGAATAACTTTTATCTTTTGACTTTTTTTGTATTCCGTCTTATTTTTGAAAAAATTGCGAATTTTTCAGAAAGAAAAAATTTCTTTCTCCTCTCTAAGGCGCGGACACAAGATAATCTCTTTTGTATTGTATTCGTCATACCCACCAACTTGGAAAAAAATTAAGAAAACTAAAAAAGCTGAGGATTTTAAGAAAATGTAATTTTAAAATTTTTTGAAAAACTGCTTCATCAGCTTTAGAAGTTCAAGTACTCATAACTTTGTGAAAAAAATTAGTCCATCAAATCGGTCAAATACGTGTCGCCTAAACTCCTTTGAAAAACAACATATTTCATCCGGAAACGATTCGGTCACAACCTGTGCAGTAAACATGCACAGCCTGTCCGATTTGAAATGAATTCGGCCAAATGTTTCTAAAAACAAGTAAATTCAGACGTCATAAAGTTAAATCGGTTAAGGGTATTTGATACATAATGATGTCACGAATAATCGACGGATTTTTCATTTATATTCAGCGGATTTATTAAGAAATAAATTCAAATATACTGCTGAAATTTTAGGCAATAATAAGGAGTATATCAAGGAATTGACGTCTGGTGTACTTAAATTTTTATTCTAAAAAAAAATTATTTTTGAAATTTTTTGTTTCAATTTAAAAACTGAAACGCACCAAACATCGATGCCTAAATATATTCCTTATTATTTCCTAAAACTTCAGCATTATATTTGCATTTCTTTCTTAATAAACCCGCTGAATGTAAATAAAAAATCGGTCGGTAATTCGTGACGTTATTATATATCACATACCCTTAAAAAAAGTTTCACAAAAACTCAAAGTCCCATATTTCCGCCATTTTTACGAATTTTCGAAAAATATTTGGTGGAATTTTCTTTCACTATAACAAAACCATACAGGGTAAGTATACTAGTAAATGAACACTTATTGTCAACTTTGTCTTCTTTAAATAAACAATAAAAACATAAAAGTTGGAATAATATGTTATTTTTCGATAGAATATACTTTAAATTAGCAGAATAAAGTTTCTGAAAGCTTAAACAAATTTATTTAAGGAGATATTAAGAAATAATTAATGAAGGTGCAAATGCAGAAGTAAATGAACATGTGAGTAAATGTACGTAGATGAGGCAGTAAATGAATGATTTTTTCAGTTATTGAACGAAGTGTTTTAGTGAATGAACGTTTAGAATTTTGACATTGGGGAAAAACAATGAGTAATAAAATGTCAAAAACTTAGGTTCTTAGATTTTAGAAATACAAGAAATTGAGGAAGCCCTTACATCTTCTTTCTGATGCAGTTATGTTTCTGAGGTATTTTAATTCATTCATTTCAATTTTCATATATTTTTCATATGACAACACATGGTAAGTAGACTATATTAGTACTTATTATTCCTAAAAAATTTAGATAAAAAAGGTGGGGTTTTTGAGAAAAACTTTTTTTTTCCAACAAATCGAAATAACTTTACCATTTTTTATTATTTTTTAACTATTTTTATGGATTTTGAAAGAGTGCAAAAAACTGTATAAACTGGAACAAGAAGAACCTTAATATCTCAAAAATTGCAAAAATGGCAAGGTTTTTAAAGTGAAATTTCCAAAAAACTCATTTTATCCTTAAAATTTTAAAATATTCGTAAAAAAATCTAAAAATGTCGCTATGTTAATTAAAAAAAATACGTGTATCCTTATTTTCCACGTACAAACACATATTTCATCGGCAAGCCAATCGTGAACATGTCACACGCCGGCCTGCATGATTTGAAATGGATTCGGTCTACTTTGGAAATAAAAAACTCTGTTCTAATCTTTGTTAATCGCAGATGATGTAGTAGATTATTTGTCACATCTGTCTTTCTTTAGGCTTTCGGAAATTATTTACCATTTGCGAAACGAGCAGCGGGAGCCCGATACTTAATCCGTGATTCGATCTAAATCTCAATTTTGGAGCATTCTGTACATATACGGTTAAATACAGGGAAAACGTTCTCTATATTCTCATAATACTACCACCGTCACCATCGCCATCTCATCCACCTCTATACAGGCATAGTTCGCCCTCGACGTTCATCCGGTGAATTACTTCGTTAGTGGCTACCGTCAGAGGGCTGTTATTCTGTTAATTCCTGCCGGGCAGATTATACAGATAGGTTTATTGCGCTCGTGTCCCGATCTAATGTTCTTAATGCTTCTGTAGCCTCTATACTCGTCTATATACGGGTTCCTCGATTCTTACTTCAGCCACCCTAAGACCAAAGTTTGCTTCCAGAAATGGGGAGTCTGGAGTGGTCCAGAATCCAGAATCCATCTAGACTTCTAGACTATATAGGCGCATACAGCGATGTCTGACCTACGCGAAGAATCTAAGATACGCATTGGGAATTGCCCATCCCAAAATCTTCTCAGATCTTTTTACTCCCGTCGCGGATAATAAATTTTCCAGAGGGAAAAATTACCAATGTAACGAGGAGGTAATGTCTCACTTTGTCATGTGTAAAGGAAACTATGAAACCAATTTAGTAATTTCCAAAGTTATTTTTGGAAACTTTTTTTTGGAGTTTTTCTCTTTGGGGAAAATCTCTTTGAAAATTCATACATTTTGGTTGAAAATTCATTCAGTTATACTAATTGTTTAAAACTTCAACAAAAGTAATTGAAGTTTTTCCTAACAGTGTAATATCTAGATGTTAAGCCTTAATATCTAGATTCTAGATAGTCGTCCCATAGTTAAATATCTAGAATCTAGATTCCTAGATAGTTCTGCTATAATTAAATATCTAGATTATAATTCTTAATATCCATTTTTCTGAGTGCAATTGTACTGCTACTACAAAACCAACAAATGTTGGTTTTGAACTGAATTTGTTGGTTTTCTAGTTGCAGTACAATTAAGGAAATAATATTGCACTGAGAAAAATGGATATTAAGAATTATAATCTAGATATTTAACTATGGGAGGACTATCTAGAATCTAGATTCTAGATATTTAACTATGGGTCGACCATCTAGAATCTAGATATTAAGGCTTAACATCTAGACATTACACTGTTAGAAAAAATTTCAATTACTTTTGTTGAAGTTTTAAACAATTAACATAACTGAATGAAGTTTCAACCAAAATTAATTGAATTTTCAACCAAAATGTATGAATTTTCAAACAAAAGTAAATAAATTTTCAACCGCAGTAATTGAAGTTTCAACAACAATAATTGAAATTTCAACCACAGTAATTGAAATTTCATCCACAGTAAATGAATTTTCTATCACAGTAATTGAAAAGTAATTGAAATTTCAAGAATTTTCTAGCAGAGGCTTATTATTATATATTCTAACAGAAATAAATATTAAGGTTTAACATCTGGATACTAAAATTAATATGCTGGATAATTGACTAATATCTAGATATTAAACCTTAATATCTAGATGTTAAGCCTAAATATCTATATCGTCGTCCCACAGTTAAATATCCAGATTATATTTCTTAACATCCATTTTTCTCAGCCTGTAAAAGTATAATAATAAGTAAAATGTAAAAATGCCATGAAATCAAAGACATTTGCCAAATAAAATCAAATCATTTTTTATCACAAATAAATGTAATGAAATCATTGAAATTTTCCAAATAAGATGAAATTGTTTGTGCTCTGAAATTAAAAATTCAAGCATTCAAAAAAATTCATAAAAAGACAATTTTGGTGGTCCTGACCTTTTCATTTTCAAGGTAATAAAATAGCAATTGCAACAAAACAACACACGTCACTTAAATAGGACATAAGCCAGTCAAAATTATCTTTATGAATGGTTTTTGTTGGATTTTTTTAAATGTTTAGATTTTTACTTTCACGCACAAACAATTTCATCTAATTTAACAAATTTCAGTGATTTCATTACTTTTATTTGCGATACAAAATGATTTTATGTTATTTAACAAAGGTCTTTGATTTCATGAATTTCATTTGCGATATTTTTATACTTTCTTTTTTAAATTTAAATTTTGTAAAGGGTGTATCAAAGATTGTTTTTTTATTTAACGGCATCTTTTTTACTCCCGTTTTGTCGGGAGTTAATTTTTGTGCGATTAATTCTACTTCTTAATTTTTTTTTATTCCATAATAATAAGTAAAATGTATGAAATAATTAGAATGTAATTTAATTAATCTAATGTAATTAAAATGTATTTTTTTTAACTGAGAAAAAGAAATCTTGAATTAAGCCTAAATTTTCTTGCTTCAAAAGAAATATTGTTATTCAAATGATCAATTAATCCTCAAGACAAAAGATCAAAATTTAACATTAAAAACTCTATATTATATTGTCCAAATTTAGTCGTGATATTTCTAAAATCCTAAATATTGTTATCGAATCAAAATCTCGCGCAGATTCAAGCAAAGAAATATTTACTTCATGCGATGAAAATTTCTTTGAATGGAAGAAAGTTTTTTTAGGCGACTAAAAACCTTTTTTTTTTTTGAAAAATTATTATTTTGTGAACAGTAACAAAGTCTGGGCCTCAATGACTCTGTGTGCTATAGATTAATTAAGTTTAATGTAAGACAGAAAGTAATTCAGTTAGTTGTTCGAATGAAGTAATCTGTAAATTTTCATAAATATTTCTTTAGTAGCAAGAAATGTTTTGTTGATTCTAAAAATCTACAATAGTTGTCTCTGTTAAAAAACTTTGATAAATTCTAAATATTTAATTGAAAAATTTAAGAATCAAAATTAATTAGTGGAAATAATTGAAAATTGACAGAAAAATGCCGAAAATAAAAATATCACAAATATTTTGATTGGGTTTACAAATAAAATAAGAAGAAAATAAAAGAACATATTTTAATTGGTCACCAAAGTGGTCTTAATTCTTGATTTCAAATATCTCTTTTAAGGGAAGAATATTCATTTACTTAAAAAAAATTTTTAATTGATTCAAATATGGATTTTTCACCTGATCAGCAGATTATTAGATTCAATTAAAGAAATATTTCTTTGGCTGCAATATTGAGTTTCAAGAAATCCAGATTTCAGGACTGTAAAAAAAATCACCTTTTACTTAACTGCAAAAATTATGTAAAATATTTCAAAAATATGTAAACAATATTTAATTGCTCTAAATAAAAAATTCCTTGGTGCAAATAAATGGAAGGAAATAAATGCATTTCTTTCGCTTCAATAAGGAACGTTTTTCTCAGTTTAGAAGTTTTTCAATTGTGGGGTTTCTTTCAACTTAGCATACTTCTAAATTAGGATGCATTCATTATTTAATTCTTTCAAATGTGGATTTTTCTACTTTAAATGGTTTGAAATCTGAAATGGCTTTCAATTTTTGTTCATGCAAAAAAATGTCTAGTTAAGTTAACCAGAATTCTGGTTAAATATAGCCCTTACTATTTTTTCTGGTTAGAGTAATCAGAATTCAGATTGTTTTAACCACAAGTTCTGGTTACATTTATCAAAAAAAAAAAAAAAAAAAAATAGTAAGGGCATACCGTCAAACGGGGCAACTTCGGAAATTTTGGGTAATTTCGGACAGTCCTAAATTCATCGTTTAAATTACTCAAGGTGGGTTTAACTAGGATCTGGAACCAGTTAAGTCCTAAATTGATTCCATATTCTAGTTGAAATCGTTTTGAGTAATTTAAAGTATCAATTTTGGACTGTCCAAATTTACCCCACATGTCAGAAGTTGCCCCGTTTGACGGTATTTAACCAAAATTTTCATAGTTTTTTTTAGTGTTCCGAATTTCTTAAGTAATTAAAGCAAGATTGTATTTTGTATTAAGATTCAGAAAAAAGTTTTTTTGATTCAACAAAAATTTGATTGAATCAATCAAATAAATGCATATTGTTATATGGTCAACCAAAGTTTTGGTTAAATCAAACAAAGTTTTAGTAGACTTAATTGAAAATTTGGTTCATTCAACCAAATTTTTTGGTCGATCAAAAAATGTATCAGATTAAACCAAAATTTTATTCAAAACGAATAAATAATTACTTGAATAAAAAAAATTTGTTTGAAAAAACCAAATATTTGTGTCTATTCAAACAAACAGTGTGTTTGATTCAAATAAAATTTTTTTCTGCTTGAAGGGAGAAACTGCAGGGAGAAAAAATCGGTTACATTAACACAAGTCATCTACTAAAATAGAGACAGCAGATTTTTTTTGTAATATTTACAGAATTTTCTGATAAGCCCTCAGATTTTATACACTGTTCTGTAAAATCAACAGAAATATCTGATTTTAAAAATCTGTTTACCTAATATGTAGATATTTCAGTTGATTTTACAGAAAAGCATGTGAAATTCGAGGGCCTAACAGAAATTTATATAAATATAACAGAAAAAATATGCTGTCCCTATTTAGCAGATGGCTTCTATTAATATAACCGATTTTTTCTCGTATACATTTCCAAGATGCTTTGATTAAAATTCTTTATAAATCAAAATGCTTTAAAATTTGAATAGGCTCTCAATTTTGGTTCCAAATTCATTATTAAAGCAATTAAAGCAAGATTGTATTTTGTATTAAACCCACTCCTAGATTTCCAAGACGAATTCCTTGATTAAAATTCCTAAGACTGGGCATCAAAGTGCAGACTACGAATTAAGATCGTTTAATATAACCAACCCCTCTGACAAATTCCGTGCGTTTGACACTTGGTTAATTATTGAAGGACCGCTGGTCAGCGCGAAAGTTCCCTTCAGGCTCTTTGTTCCGCGTGAGTAAGTGCATTAGGACATTAGGTTCCAAAATTTTGGTAACAAGTTTAACACTACATCCGGCTCGTCTGGATGCAGTGCGAAGGGTGTCTGATTTTAATGGCGTGGACACTCGCAAATGGTCCGCCGATTGTTCGAGCCTATTTAGGATTAGGCCCTGGCATAGCTGAGTCATTCATGAAATAATGGTACTCGAGATCTGCAGAGACACCGGGGCATTAATTTAAAGCGTGCTTCCCCAGGTTATATAGTAATATATCATTTACGGATATATCAACCGGCAATTCCATGGATTTTCTACTCGCGACAGTTTTGTCGAAATATCCTCGAATTTACCTTATTTAGGAAAATTTAAAATTGGTCGGTTTAGTTAATTTTTCAACCTCATTTTTGAAAGAGTGATTGTTCAAACTTTAAAAGACATTTGTATATAATTTCTAGAAGGTTTAAGTTTTAACATTTTCCTGAAAAAAAGGTTCAACTCGGAAGCTTTTACAGGCAATTTTCTTTGTGCTGGAATATTCCTTTGAATGAAGATTCATTAAAAAACGAATCAGCCTCTTAATTAAAAGTTTAATAAATCAGAGGTTTATTGCTCTTCTTCACGATCCTGGGGGTTGAACGTTTGCGCTCATCGGGAGGTAAACGGTCTCGCGAAAATGAACTTATCTGCATCAAATAGTGATTATACTTAATGAAGGAAAGTTATACGCGGCAGTCGGCACGAAGTATTTCTAAACTTTTCCAAAGTCGCGGGACTTAATCACGGTCGATTGAAGAAACGACTGATACTACTTCATTAGGAAATAAAAAAAGACTAAGAAAATTTATTCTATTTAATTTCCCCCTGACAAAACTAAGGTGAATCCAAAGTGAATCTGTCTCCCAAAGTGGGGACATTCTGTGTATTTTTGCTTTGAAATGCCTGAAATTATCTTTAACGATGAAAATCACTTAATTTACTTTGCCACAGGTAACAAATGAAGTTTTAAGACCAGAGATTGCAAAATACTTATATAAATCAATAATTAAATTTTTAGTAGTTTTCAATCTTAAAATAGGGCAAATTAAATCGCCCCAGGGAACACATATTGTGTAAGTAACGTGTTTTACACGTATTGACACGTTTAAAACACGTGTCATAAGTCCACTTTAAAGACGCGTATTACACCAAATTTTACACGTGATTTACACCAAATTCTACACTTGATTTTCACCTAATTTTACATGTGATTTACATCTAGGTTTAAACTTTACATGTAATTTACACCTAAAAACACGTGATTTACACCTAAAATACACGTTATTTACACCAAAAATCGGAGTTTAAATCAATTCCGAATTCGAGCCTATAAAAAAACTTAATTTTATGGATATTATGCACGCAAACAGAAATATTCTATTAATTTTCTGGTTATATATCAAACAAATGCTTACAGTAGCAGTAGAGACATTTTTTGTTTGAAATATAACCAGAAAATTAATAAAATATTTCTGTTTGCCTGCATGATGTCTGTAAAATTAAATTCCTTGTATAGGCTCGAATTTGGAATTGATTTTAACTCTTATTTTTGGTGTAAATCATGTGTATTTACACCAAAAAAAACATGTGATTCACATCTTAAAAACACGTGATTTACACGTGTCTTACACCTAAAATACAAGTTATTTACACCAAAAGTCGGAGTTTAAATCATCCCCGAATTCGAGCCTATAAAAGAAATTTAATTTTACGGATATTTTGCACGCAAACAGAAATATTCTATTAATTTTCTAGTTATATTTCAAACAAATACTTACAGTAGTAGTAGAGACATTTTTTGTTTGAAATATAACCAGAAAATTAATAAAATATTTCTGTTTGCGTGCATGATGTCTGTAAAATTAAATTCCTTTAATAGGCTCGAATTTCGAATTGATTTTAACTCCTGTTTTTGGAGTAAATCATATGTATTTTATGTGTAGTACACGTGTAAATTACGTGTATTTTAGGTATAAGACACGTGTAAATCGAGTTTATTTTAGGTGTAAATCACCTGAAAAATTAAGTGTAAACCAAGTGTAAAATTAAGTGTAAACCATGCGTTATATTAAGCGTAAAGCACGCGTAAAATTAGGTGTAATAAACGTGTTTAAAGCGAACATATGACTCGTGTTTTATATGTGTATTTGGTGTAAATTACACGTGTAATACAAGCGATTTATGGGTGAAAATCAAAAAGTTGGACTTTTTCGATTTTATACTTGAAAGAAAAAAAGTATTTTCGATCCATACAAAACCTTTTTTTTTTCTTCATATTAATTATTACAATAAGTGTAAAAATAATGATAAGCGAGGTGAAGAAGTGCGCTTTTATTTTATATTCAAAAATTTTTTAAATTTAATGACAAACTTTTAATTTCAACGATTTACAATATTTTTTAAGTTTAAATAATAATTATATTTTCTTTTAGAGGCTTCTATAATGTTTTCCTAACATAAAAACATTGTAATCAAAATGAAATATTGCTTAAAGTTTATCAAAAATTATTTTTAAATTTAAAAGTAGACGAAATATATATCGATCATATTTCTTTTTGCAATTAACTTCTCTGATTACAAATACCTGTTGTGTGACCGAATGACAAAGCTAAGCGTGAAAAATCTTAATATTTCAAAGGATAACTTTACTCTGGAATAACTTATTAATTAAATATTTTAGAGGTAAGAAGTACATATACGTGTTTATTAATATTTTCTTTTACAATCGCCTCCAAAATGTGATTCGTTTAATCATAAACCTGTTGGACCGGATGACACCGAACTGATGTATGGGCTCTTTAGGGTTTTCAAATTCGCTATTTTTCTCAAATAAAGACACTTTATGACCTACTTATGTATAATTGAATTTTGACATAACTAATGATCTTTTATTGTTAATAAATTTATAGGGAAAAATTAAACTCCATCATAAAAATAATAAAAAATTATTTTGTGACCGGATGACATAAAAATTCGGAGACATTTAACAATTATGAATAGGAACAAAAAATGAACATTATTTTAAAATTCTACAATGAATTCTGAAAGTATATGTGCATTGATGATTAGATCTAGAATTTTTTTAAAAAAGTTATAACGCTACAAAACTGAAAAAATGTAGTAGGGGACATGGGACCGGATGACATTTACTCATATTTAATCGAATTTATTTTGATACTGGATGAAGTAAAAATAATTCTCACATATGATATTGTAGATAAAAACACGCTTAATAAAACCCTGTAATCAAAACAATTATTTCTTCAAATATAAACGAATAATATTCCATGGACATGATATTGCCAACTTTTTGATTTTCACCCTTATACGTCTGTATGTTCCCTGGGACTAAAATTTTTTAAGACTTTTAATATTTTGTATCATAAAGTTTTGTACCGATTTAATATTTTGTATCGATCCTTATAATATTGAAAAGTTAGGATATTATAATTAAACGCAAATTATTAATTCTTAGAAACAAATACAAAGTGTCCTAATATGACAACCTACACAGAGAAAAAAAAGATCTGTCGAATTAACATAAGTCATCTGTTGAAACGGGAGCAACAGATTTTTCTCTGTTATATTTACAGAAATTTAGGTTAATCAACAGATGGTTAGTAAATCTATCAGATATTTCCGTATAATTAACAGAAATGTCTG
This sequence comes from Euceroptres primus, assembly GCA_037177015.1. Taxonomy (NCBI): domain Eukaryota; kingdom Metazoa; phylum Arthropoda; class Insecta; order Hymenoptera; family Figitidae; genus Euceroptres; species Euceroptres primus. The sequence continues at coordinate 372,237 of JBAGKK010000501.1, read as the reverse complement.
TTAGGTTAATAGTTTTTAAGAAAAATTAGAATTCCATTAACCTGACATTTCTGTTAATTCTACATAAGAATCTGTTAAATTTACTAATCATCTATAGGTTTAACAGAAATTTTTATAAATATAACAGAAAAAATCTGCTGTCCTTATTTCAATAGATGCACAGTGAAAAAAATACTTAAAATTAACACGCCTTAAAATCGTTTGGATTAAATTCAGTAAAATTTGTCTTAATTTGAGCAGTATTGGTCTAAATTTAATACCACGTTACCTGAATTTCAGAATTGAGTCTTAAATTCAGACAAATTTTACTGAATTTAATCCAAATCATTTTAAGGTGTAACAATATTCTTTTTTCCTGTGTAACTTTTGTTCATTTTACAGATTTTTTTCTCCGTGTATGTGGTTTCCTGTTTTGGTTTCTGTTCTGTTTTGCATGCTAATTTTCAAATTTCATCGAGAAAGGCGAAATTTCAGGTTACGATGACAATTCGTAAACAGAATAATTTTTCTACAAAATTGATAGAAGAAGAGTAAATTTGTATATTCTACGTACTATACGAGTAAATTGTGAATAATATTCAATTAACAGAACTCTCTTAAAAGCTTTAAAACTGATTTTCGGCGGGGGGTTACTTTAAGAACCCTTTTTTGAAATCCGAAAAAATATATTTTTTACGAAATTAATTATTTTTACTCAAGGGGTTAACCACTATTGAACTCAGGTCACTTGTTCCTGAATTCTTTTGAATTCACCTTGAATTCTTTGAGTTCTTTTGAATTCACCTTAAATTCTTTGAATTCTTTTTGTATTTTTTGAATTATTTTTTTGTACTCACTTTGAATTCTTTGAATCCATTTTGTATTCTTTAAATTCTTTTTATATGTTTTGAATTATTTTATTGAATTCACCTTGTATTCTTATTTAGTTATTTTGAATTTTTCGAATTCACTTTGAATTCTTTGATTCTTTTGAATTATTTTGAACTCTTTTGAATTCATCTTGAATTCTTTGAATTATTTTGAATTCACCTTGTATTCCTTAAATTCTTTCAAATTCATTTTGTATTCTTTAAATTCATTCGAATTCATTTTGTATCTTTTGAATTCACCTTGAATTCTTAGAATTCCTCTTCAATTCTTTGAATTCATTTTGTATTTTTTGAATTATTTTTTTGAATACACCTTGAATTCTTTAAATTTTTGAATTGAGGTATACAACAAAATTGCTAGTGGTAAACCCCTCGTTTTTGCTACTTTGCTTATTTATAACAACTTGTCATTATGGGTTCTTATAAAGAATTAGTTAAAGTGCCCGAAATTAGTTTTTTCTTTAGATTTCATAAAGCATCTTTAATATTCTAGACTTAAAAAACGTTAGAGGGTTCACTTTATACTTTAGGTAACCTACTCAATTAAATTTTAAATAATTCTGAAACTGTTAAATAAGAGAAATTGAATACCAAATGGTACCAATATTTATCAGAAAATGATAAAAAATGCACCAAGCGTAAATCGTTCATTGACACAATTTCGCGCATGTGAAGGTGGCGAAATCGATATCTTCAGAGCCAGGTAATATTTTTTTCATCGAGACTGACCAGTGATTAGGGCATAAAAAGGAATAAGTGTCAATTTTTTTTCCCTTCATCCAGTGTAAAGTGCGAAACAGATCAAGATACCGCTACTTTCATATAAATAACTGTCTCGTCATGAAGCGCGGGACGATTTATGTTCAATGAATTTTATTCATCTGGAACGATCATAAGACAGGTATGTTTTGGGACGGTCCTAAAACTACTGTACCGTCACAAAAATTGATTATAAACTCGCGGCATTAACGAAATTGCCTTTCACCGGATACCCCCATAATTCATTAGCGTTATGCTTCAATGCTACCGTGAGGCAGAAACCGGTGCCGCATTCTACCTGCCAAGTGGAATCCGGAGACCATTGGGACAGTTTCCTTCGGCTTCAATAAAAGGCAATAAAGTCGTCGGTTTGTTAACCAAAAAATAGGAAATACCGTGAAATCCCGATTTGTTTTCATTTTTCTCATCACGATTCAAACTGAATGGATGGTTATTATTTATCTACCGGAAGGGCGGGTCATTTTTTACCAATTTTAAATTGATCTTCAAGTTTTCACTAGCAGGAATTTAAATTGGGTTTTGATATTTCAAAAGTTTTCCATTTAAGTTCATATAATATTTTATAACCCATTTTATAATTAATGTTTTTTTTTACTGATGGAAAATCTGGAGCAATTAAGAAAATTGCCTCAAAAGTTTTCGCAAGGTGCGCTCCGACTTATGAATAAGAAGGTTAGACCTAATTGCTTCTGCTTGGTAATTTAGGCGGTAATAACGGCCGCTGAAGCGTTCCATAATTATGCAGTTAATGTCAACATTATTATTCTGCGAGACTGGTCCAGCATAGCGAGGGCGTCGCGGCGCTTCCTTACGCGAAGTTAAACACAGAAATTATACTCATTACACATGAAGAATGACATTCACTTAGACAATTAAATATTATTATAATATTATTTAATGTTTAATTTTATTTATTATTAAATAAGTAGAATTAAACGTTTATATTTATTTATTCAATCACTTTATAACAAATAACAACAAATAATAAAATGATTTTAATAATAAAATTTCGAGAGGTATTAAAAGCTTAAAGAATGGGCGAAAAGGGACCTATACAATAAAATCTGACATTAATATCGATTTGACTAAAGCAGTTTATCCTCAAAGTATGTTGGAAAAATATAAATGGGCACTAAAAGTCGACCATAAATGAGTCTGAACCCTAGTTTGTGATCCAAGATATTTTTTTCGGAAGAATGTGCCGAGTAAAAGATATACGAAAGAAAGATAATGTTTGTTAATGGGTGAAAGGTTAAAAATAAGAAAACGTGGTGGTAGGTAGGCCGTCATAAATCTGAAAGCCCCAAAGTGAAAATTGGTCTCCTCCGGAAATCGGGTATAGTCCTTTCGACAGTTTACAAAATCCGAGAGGGAGTTAGAGGTTGACATATTTATTCAAAAATACTTGAATTCCAGAAAGATAATTTTACATGGAATCGGAAGCACAAAAATAGAGAACGACAACTGTCTCTGTCAAGGGTAGTTTTCTTGATGCACCACTTCCGTTTGCAGTTAAGCCGGAGATAATTTTCATAGTGAGTTGTGACATGTTGCGAGACATGTCGTATTTTTCATTGACCCTCTATATAAAATCGTTGATAATATTTCATTGGCTGTGGGGTCTATTTCTTAAGATCTACTTAGTTGTAAATAAAAAAAATTTTTTTTAAATTTAAAGATCGGCAAACGTTTCAGCCCAAATTTTTAAATATTTATTCTATTCAAGGAAGTATTCTGCTTCGAAACAAATCATTTCCTTACTGCGTGCAAGCTTAAGGCTTATGCAATAAATATACAAATATTTAAAAAACAGAGCTCCGATAACTGAAACAGAAGAAAAATGGCGGTTTTTTCACTTTTGATGAATGTTGATTTTTTAAATATTTATAAAAATATATAACTAATTTATCAATAGTTCAGCTTTTGTGATAGGGTAGAGTCAATTCTTATTTAATTGAACAAATTTTTTGGGCACAAAAAACTTATTTATATTTATTTTATTCTAATTAGGAAAAAAAATCGCAGTAATACGTACACCCGCAGCAATTGGGACACTTACCATAAATATGGGCTACCTACCATAAACTCCTGAGAACTCAAGCTTACAAAAAAAAACTTTTTGTATTTTTGAAACCTCTCTTTGAAATTGATATTATTTTACTGCCGTAATTTTAATACTGGACCCTGCACTTGTCGAGTTGGACTTGCCTGGAAGCAGAGGTCACGTCCAGGGGTTAAGTCATAAAAGCCTAACTGAATACGTCCTCGCATATTTTTTATCTTATATATTATTAATTAGTAATTCTTAATTGCATGCATTAATACTGAATAGGGCCCCAATTTGGGTCGAAACGTTTGCTGATCTTTAAAGTTAAAAATTGAATTTTTTAAAAATTTACAACTACACTCGTCGCCGAATCGAAAGCCCCCGAACCGAAAACCAGCTTCATGGTCGTTCACGCTTCATTGATTCTGTCCC
>JBAGKK010000501.1:351833-366673 GCA_037177015.1 Euceroptres primus | reverse complement strand
GAAAAATGAGGCTTCTTTTAGGAATGTTTTTTTTCGCTACTAATAAAGCAACAAAAAAAAGTTTTAAGGGTTTATTCTATATGTCTTTAGGAATACAAAACAATTTTATTTTTTCTGTTCCTTACAAAATGGCGACGTAGGAGTAGCTAAAGCGAAACCATGTTTTTCAATTTGGTGGACAGTATAACTCGAGCAATTTTCATCCGATTGACTTGAAATTTTAACTGTAGCTTCTTAGATAAATTATCTAAAGCGGTACACAAGATTATTAAAAAATATTGATTTTTTTGCAAAATAGCAACAGTTTGAAAAAAATTTTTCGATAAATAATCGACCTTAATTTGTTTATAAAAAATGTTATTGTTAATCAATCGTAAAAGCCGTGTGTACCGCTTTAAATAATCTATCTAAGAAGCTACAGTTAAAATTTCAAGTCAATCGGATGAAAATTGCTCTAGTTATACTGCCCACCGAATTGAAAAACATGGTTTTGGTTTAGCTACTCCTACGCCGCCATTTTGTATTAAATAAAAAAAACTATTTTGTATACCTAATGATATGTAGAATGAACTCTTAAAACCATTTTTTTACATTAGTTTCAATATTAATAAACCAATATTTTTAAAATAAATTTGAGTTTAAAATGAAATAAAATAAAAATTTCGTTCATTTGGACATTCAGAACATCAAGTACATTATTCTGAATTGCATTAGAATTTCTAGAACTCTGCAGAATCTTTTAGAACCCTCTTATGTCTACAAAAAACTAATAATCTTGAAGAATCTTATAGACTGTTCTCAGAATCTTCCTAAAATTCTGTAGACTTTTTAAGTCTTCAAAAAAATAAGTCTGGAAGAGACTAGAAGACTTGACAACTTTATGGAAGATTTTGGAAGAATCAGGAAGTCTCTGGGAGATTCTAAGGCACTAAAAACTCTAGATTGTAGAGAATTTTTTGAAATTTCAAAAGATTTAATGAATCTACAAGTTTATGGAAAATCAAAAATATTCTAGAAAAATTTAAAAGTTTGTTGAAAATTCCAGAAGTCATGAAGGATTTTAGAAAATTCTAGAGTATTCCAAAGATTTTGAAAGTTTTGAAATTCGAAGAGTGTATTATTAGATTCTAGACAGGAATCTAAGGATTTTGAGGATTCTTTAAGCCGGGGCCATTCTAGTATAAGAGTGTAACGGCTCTGAAAATAGCTGATTTTCATGAATTTTTTTTCAACAAATAAGATTCACAATCGGTCTGAATTCTTTTTTATATATTAAAATAACCAAAGCACTATACAAAAAAATATGTCAATTTTTTATTTTAATTCTTTAAAAATGTTTTTATTCATTACAAAATGATGCCTTAAAAAAATGGTGCCGAATGGTGGACCTTCCGCCATTTTGTTAATTTTTGTCGAAAAAAATCCTCCATACGACTTTACTGTATCATTTGTTTCAAACAATTTTTGGAGTACGAGGAAGGTCCACCATTCGTCACCATTTTTTTAATCCACCATTTTGTAATAAACAGAAATATGAAAAAAAAATTAGAAACAAAAATTGACATATTCTTTTTGTATAGTGCTTAAGTTATTTTAATAAAGAAAAAAGAGTCAAACTGATTATGAATCTTTTTTATTGAAAAAAACTCATGAAAATCAGCAATTTTCAGGACCTTTTACACTAAAATGGTCCCTTAAGATTCTGGTGAATTGCAGCTTCCTTCGTATTTTTAAAAGAAAAAACTTCCCTTTTTTAAATCCTCTTTTTCGAAAAAGAAATACCTTATTTTCGCTAAAATTGAACTATTAAACCACTGTGATCCCTGTATTATATAATTATAAATATGACGACAGATGACGATCAGGGAAAATGAAAAATTGGTCAGGGAAAAGTGAGGGAAAGTCAAGGAATTTTGAAATTTGGGTTTTGTAGCAACCCTGTAATTGCAAATAAAATTTATACTTGAAAATAAGAATAAATTTGAATATTTGTAAGGATACTGGAATGCTATAGGTTTATTGAGGTACTGCTCGAGTACCTTTGTGAGTTATCTATTATACGGGCAGTCAGCGAGTCGTGGGACATACATTACGTCGGGTACAAACGTTACGTTACGTTACCTACATACATTATTAAGAGGGAGGATTAAGGGGCTTATGTATATTTAACTGTGGCTACGCTATTTCACCATTTCCTAATTCACGGACTTCTCAGCCGTCCCTTTCAACTTCCGTTTGAGCGAGATATAGGGAATCGCACGTGCAGGCCTCTCACTTCGCGGATGTGCGATTTCTAAAACGATAATTCTTACCTCGTAATGAGTCAATTTATCTTTATAGCATACTATCATTCAGTCAGTTAAAAGACACATTTTCCACGTTTAGGTTCAACTATTTCCAAAATTATGCCTTTTCGAAATAACAATCTATTAAATCAGAATCATTCAATTTTCAAGCTTTCAAAAATACAAGTATTCGGAATCTTAAAAATCTTGGAAACTTGTAAGTCTAGATCAATAAATACCCTTGATTCAAAATGTTTAATTATTGAGCTTCTACATATTCTTCAATTTTTAATCATAATTCTAAAATAAATGAGAATGTAATACCGTTTTGATACTGGAGGAAACCAAAATTTAATCAGAAGCAACTGAAGTCTTAATAACCTTAAAATAAAAAGGACCCAAAATTAAATGGTTTTAAATAGAACACTTAAAAAAAAGTTTTGATATTCCTTTTCCCTTACAAGAAATCCTGGATGTTTTAAACATACTTCTGGTTATAACAATCAGAATTTCCGGTTAAAACACAAATGTAACAGCACAGAAAAAAATAAGGATAAAATTTGTAGCGGATAATTTTTTAAAGAAATAAATTTTTGTTCAAAAAACTTTACATTTTTCAAAATAGATAAGGTAAAGGGCCCAGTAATCGCCACGCTAGGACCAATAATCGTCTTCAACTTTAGCTTTTTTTACGGAAATGAATTGCATTATAGTTGTTTTGATAACATTTCCTTAGAGAAATTATTCTCTACTGTCATAAAAATATCTGGTTAAAGCCTTCAGAATTTCTGGTTAAAACACAATGACAGCTCAGAAAAAAATAAGGCTAAAACTTGTAACAGATCATTTTTTAGAGGAATAAATTTGTATTTGGACAACTTCACGTTTCTCAAAACTTGTCATGGAAAAACAACAGAAAAAACCAATATTTAGGTAAAATTTATCCTGTGAAGTTACTTTTTGTTGCAGATAATATGTAAAATCTAGGTAAACTTTATCCTTTGTTTTTTTTCTGTGAGATAATTATGAATAAAATAACCAAAATTCTAATTAAAATAATCAGATTTTTTGGGTGAATGCCTATAAAAGTGCTGAAAACTGAACTTTATAAAGTTCTAAATAATGAATTTTTTAAATGCCCTAAAAGTAAAGCGAAAAACCGAATTTAAATTTCCGATTGGATTCATGTTGAGATTTCTATTAAATGATATCATTTCCTGGATTGAAGTGACATTGATTCACTTTGCGATTTTGATCCTTGGTCGAGGCGCGTGCCACGCTGAGGAAACGGTGCATTTGTATCAGGCTCGATATCGTTTGAGAGCACGCAAGCGGTAGGTGCATGTCGAGTCACCCCTAATTTGAGTTTACATCTCTATCGGGGGGCACCCTCTGCCTACATTGGTTACACCGCAAGCACCGTTGGCCCGACTTGAGTCTTCTGTAAACAAGGAATATGCTGCAGCCGCCAATGTATACGCCTTTACCTGTCACGCATGTATTTCCATATAGTGGCTCCAACTATACTTACACAGAGAAATCTAATGTAAATCAACCTCTGCACACGATAGGAGGGTGAGTAGTTGAGTACTTACAAGGTTTTGTACTTTTGCACTTACCCAACTTACAACAGTCTATAAACTTTTCTTTATTTTTGAAATTTAATAATTTATATTCATCCTGCACCGAATAAAAAACTAGTTAAATTAACTAGTTGATTAGTTGACCAAAGAGATTACTATTTTTTTGGGTTAAATTAACCGAAAATCTGGTTGATTTTAATATTAATAGTAAAATCAACTAAACTTTTTTTTGTTAGAAAACTTCGACTTAATTTTCAGTTACTTGTACATATTGGAAATTTTTTCCACTCACGTGATTGAAATTTCAAGTACATGCAAATATGTTTGTTTTTAACTCGACCAACCCAAGAGAGTATGAAGAAACGAAATATAGAGATCAAGGTATATATTTTTGACAGTTATGAATTCTATACGAAAATAACTCCTATACCTGTGTTTCTGCATAATAAGCATGGAGTCTTACTTGAGTTCTGAATGTTTTTAAGTAACGTAAATGCATAGGAAGTTGATGTACAAGTTTAGGAATGGAAATTATTTTCGGGGAATTTGAGAGGAAAAATGAAGTCGGACGTCCCTAACCTCAAAAGTCACTAAGTTCGCAATGCATGACATTCGATCTTGACAATATAAATATTTGAAGAATCTTTTAAAAATATTCCAAAAACAGGTAAGAATTACTAAATATATAGAAAACATCTGTGATTGCCCGATCTATTTGATATTGTCTACACATCTTCAATATCTCAATCCTCTCGTTTAATAAAATTTTAAATTAATAGTTCGATAAATACGACATTTTGTAAAACATATTGTGCAAAAATAGTGACTATTATTGATTACTATTTGAAAATACTGATGAGAAATCGATTTTCAACTGTATGAAAATCTTCGTTAGCCTAAAATTAACAAATTTTCACCGTATTTTGAATAGCTTAAATCACGATCTTCGAGTTTTATCTTAAAATAGCAAAATCGTGAAACCTGACATAAAACTTGGGGACAGCCTTTGAAGCGATTTTTCGCGTCTTTAACTGTAAAATATTCAACTTATCACTTCATAATCATCTTTTTCAACTAATTTCAATCGATTTTTATAAGCCCAAATTATTAAAGAAAATATTTTTGATATTATTTAGCAATTTTCTATTTTAAATTTGTAGTTTGAGACATTGCGTAACCTGACATTTTTCAAACATTTTTATTTATAATTTCTAAACGAAGTCGTCTAAAAGTTTGAAACTTTCCTAAATTGTGCCCTGATGTGAGGACTTTGCTCAGATATATTTAGAAAAAATTAACTAATCCTAGGATATGTGAAAAATGATAAGGACTTAAAATGGTCAACTTTTTGGCAATCACCCATTATATATATATATATGGGTGATTGCCAATAAAGATTTTCAGAATGAATTTTCGGTTACAAATGGATGAAAATCCCTTTCAATTGCCATGGCAATTAAAAGGGATTTTGATGCATTTGTAACATTGTAACAGTTACATTTATACATTAACATGCCTCAGAACCAAGTTTAACTCAAATGAGCAAGCTAAAGTTTGTACATCAGAAATTATATTTTGGGGATGCCTCCTGAGTATTTTTACCGAATTTCTGCGTGATTATTATTGATTGACTTTCCGATCCCTTTTAGATTTTGAAAAATGTGTAGAAGACATCAGTTTTTTTTAATATTCTACGATTCTGGCGCATTTTACGTAAAAATTCTGCGGGGTAAAAAGAAAGTTCAAAAATTTTTGAAGAATTTAAAAAAGAGAAGAATTTTCTAGCATAAATAGTTCAGAAGTTATGACCGCTTAAAGTGATTTTTCAGTGAAAAATCCCTTAAATCCTTTTCTTTTCGCATAATATCCTGTCCACTGTACATCCTTCATAAAAGTTGTATCAAGATGAAGTAAAGTAGACCTTTAAAACTAAAAAAAATTAATTCTAGCTCTTATAGAACAGAAGTTATAGTCGGTTATAGCAGACTGCTTTTTGTGAAACTTTATTGTAGATCACATTTTTTATTAAAAACTTATTTTTTATATATTCCATCAGCACTTTTCACGATTTTCTTTAACTCTTGTACTTGGGAAAGTAAATCGTCAGAATTAAAGGTTTAAAACCATCATTTAGAGAAAACTTATAAATTATTTATTGTTACTGTACAGTAACAATAAATAATTTGTAAGTTTTCTCTAAATGATGGTTTTAAACCTTTATTTCTGACGATACTATACAGTAAAAATAAATAATTTATAAGTTTTCTCTAAATGTTGGTTTTAAACCTTTATTTCTGAAGATTTGCTTTTCCAAGTAGAGTACTATATAGTAACAATAAATAATTTATAATTTTTCTCTAAATGATAGTTTTAAACCTTTACTTCTGACGATTTGCTTTCCCAAGTACAAGAGTTAAAGAAAATCGTGAAAAGTGCTGATGCAATATATACAAAATAAGTTTTTAATAAAAAATGTGATCTTTAATAAAGTTCCACAAAAAGCAGCCTGCTATAACCGACTATAACTTCTGTTTTATAGGAGCGAGAATTAATTTTTTTCTAGTTTTAAAGATCTACTTTACTTCATCTTGATACAACTTTCATGAAGGATGTTCAGTGGACAAGATATTATGCGAAAAGAAAAAGATTCAAAGTTTTTTTCGCTGAAAAATCACTTTAAGAGGTCATAACTTCTGAACTATTTATGCTAGAACATTCTTCTTTTTTTTTAAATTCTTCAAAAATCTTTGAACTTTCTTTTTACTTCGTAGAATTTTTATGTAAAATGCGGCAGAATCGTAGAATATTAAAAAAACTGATCTCTTCTACACATTTTTCAAAATCTAAAAGAGATCGGAAAGTCAATCAATATTAATCACACAGGAACTTTTTTTGGACGCAAAATTAAAGGTTTTTAGCAGAGGAAATATTATTTATTACTTGTTACTTTCGAAAAAAATCACATAAATTGATCAAAAAACAATAAATATCAATAATAACAATAAACTTTCATATCGGTAAAAATACTTTTTAATTCGGTAAAAATACTCAGGAGGTATTCCCAAAACATAATTTCTGGTGTAACTTTAGCCTGCTCATTTAAGTGAAACTCGGTTCTGAGGAAGCGTGTAAAAAGTACTTGAATTTTCAAGAATTTTCTAACAGTGTAGTTTTTTAGTTAATTTTACTAGAATTTAACTAGAAATTCCAATTTTTTTCGGTGTGATGACCAGTCTCTAAATTTGAATCAGTCAAAGTTTTCACTGATTGCAATTTAGTTAAAATTCACTAATGAATTAATTCATCAAAAAGTACACTGAAATTAATTCATCTGTGAATTTGACTGAATTGCAGTAAAATTTACTGAAATCCAGTCACAATTCACTGATGAATCAGCTAAAGATCAGTGAAAACTTTGACTGATTTAATTTTAGAGAGAATTTCATGAAATTTATTCCCAAGTAAAAAATATCGTTTTTTAACCTCTTTTTCTTGATTCTTTAAGAAAATTTGTTTATATTAAAAAAAAATTTGCTTGATCAGAAAAAAGTTTGATTCAAACCATATTTGTTTAACTAAAAAAAATATTTTTTTGTACCCCATGGCAATATTTCTGATTTAAAACAATTTTGTTTGAATGTAAAAACTTTTTTCTGAATGGCACTATATGTAGCAAAACACATAATAGAGCCACGTAAACATAAAATCGCCAAATTTCATTTAATCCAATTTTACAGGAGATGAGATAAAAAAGACATTTTCAAATGTACAGTTTATTGCGATTGAATTAAATTTTCTTCATTAGGGGTCGCGTAAGGTAATTTCTTTTAATTTTTGGATATTATACGATTTTTTTAGCACAGAAAAAAACTAAGGATAAAATTTGTTGGGGTTAATTTTTTAAAGAAATTTATTTTGTTCAGACGACTTTACGTCCTTCAAAACAGATGGTATTGTCATGGTAAAACAAAATACAATTTTCCCGATATTTGGGTAAAATTTATCTTGGGAAGTTAATTTCTCTTGCAGTTAATTTTTATCCAGGAATAGACTTAACATTATCCTTTTTTTCTGAGCCCTTTCTCATTGATTTATTTATTTATTTTTATTTGTTTTTTTGTTTATTTATTTATTTTTTTTTAAATTCTTAATGCAAATTTATCAAATTCAATTATACAAAACTCCGAAAAATTGCGTGAAATCCAAAAAGGAAGAAAATCATTTTGCGCGATCTTTAAGTATTACTTTTAAAATCTGAGAAAAATAGGTATTCTTTATTTTACTGATAAGTTTAGTATACACGGAAAAAAAATTCGACGCCTTATCGAATTTTTTTGTTAGTTTTACAAAAAACTCGATAAGGCATCGAATTTTTTTGTTAATTTAACCAAAACTATAAGCAGTGTTTATTCAAGTAAAATAAGTACTTTTAGGATAAAATGGCTGCGTGCGATGTCTAGACATTTTTTTAAGATATAAAAAACAATCAGGGACAAATTTTTATTAAAAGGAAAAATGTCTACGGGTGCCGTTAAAAAAATATACTCTTTTGAACCAACGTTATGTTTATAAATTACATAAAATGAAAGGATTGAAATTTGTACCAAGAGCCTAAGGCATTTCGTACAGGTAATTAAAGTTTTAGGTAATTTATTTAGGAGTAAAAAATTGCAAAACCTAAACCCTCTTATTTTCACTAACGCCGTCATACTCCTGGGTCAATTTTTTCTACCCCTCTTTTATTTTTTGTTTGTTTTCCATTCTAAGGTCTCAAAAAATCTGAAAAAATTCAGGGCTACTGCTCAAAATTTTTACTATATTATCCAATAGCCTTTAGGGTTGAATATTCAAAGATTTTTTAAATAAAAATCGTAATGTCTAAACAGATATTTGAACTTGAAATTTCACTTGTGCCTAAATGAACCCAGGGGCGTTATTGAGATTTAATTTTTTGACAGAAAATAGGTGTAAAGGAGCATAAGAAATTTTGTTGCTGAAAAACTCAATTTCACAAAAAAGTGGAGTCAAACGGTTTTCGGCTTCAATGAATCAATTAATAAAAAAAAACTGCATTGACTCAATGAATCAATTAATTCATTCAATGCATTTTTCTTTTTCTTTTATGTACATATGTACTAATATCAATTTATAAATAAAATGTGTTAATATATTTAAAAAATAATTAAAAATTTCGAAACAATTCAAATAACTTATTCAATTAGTTCTGTTCACAGAAAACCATTGGTGTGAATTTTGTTGCATCTCATTTTTAATAATTTAAAACAATTGAAATTTTCATTGTGATTCCATTTATTTCTATATCGCATTTTTGTTGCAAATCAGTTGGAGAAAAATTCGGCGTTAAAATGAATATCACCGATTAGGGACCATTCATAAAATACGTGATGCATGTTTTTGTCATTTTTAACTCCCTCGAAACACTTTTATCACGGTTTTCTATTATGATTCCTATATTAGGCCGCCCTTCCTCCCCCAAAAGTATTACGTATTTTGTGAATGGTCCCTTTCTGTGTTTTTGCAATCTGTAGGTATTTATTTTTTTTATCTTTCGAACAAAAGTTTAGATGAAAAATACCAACTTTTAAGGGTATTGGATACATAATGACGTTACGAATTACCGACCGATTTTTATTTACATTCAGCGGATTCATTAAGAGAGGAATACAAATATGATACTGGAATTTTGGGAAATAATAAAGAATGTATCAAGGAATCGATGTCTGGTGCATTTCAGTTTTTATTTTGAAAACAAAATGTTCAAAAATAATTTTTTTTTTCAAAATAATTCCTTGATACATTCCTTATAATTCCTTAAAATTTCAGGATTATATTTTCATTTCTCTCTGAATAAAAAATCGAGTATAAATAAAAAATCGGTCGGTAATTCGTAACATCATTTATTTAATTCAAACAAAGTTTGTTTGATTCAATGATAAATTTGCTCGAATCAAACAAATTTTATATGCTGTCAAACAAATTTGTTCAATTAAAACAAAAATTTTCCTCATTGAGAAGAAAAAATTGGAAATCTAATGAAATTGGAATTGAAGGAGTAAAAATTTGCTGCATATTGATCAGTTCAATGTATATTGTTATTTTTCGTCCAAGTAATGAAATTACTTATAGAAACTCACCCCTTTCGCTACGCGTACATAAATGCGAGGAGACGAATTTCGCATACCGATTGCGACTCAGCGTTATAAACTGCGCTAAAGTTAAATGAATTCGAAATGATCGATAAACTTTATCATTGATCAATTAAACTTTGGAACGTGTGAGTGACGGGCCTTGAGATAGACGAGGGAGAAAGAGAGGGTTGGGTGCACCCGTTTGGAGGGGGTTGGTTTATTTAATGAACACTAAACACGGTGCCCCTGGCAATCACCGATGTCGCAGCGTAAGATGGCTTCGGGGTTGAGGACAAGGGGATGCTTCCTTGTCATGTTTTGCCGTAAAGTTTAAATTGCCGCGAAATGGAAACGACGCTTTATATATATATACGCATTATACTTCCCTTATTTCAGCTACACTGCATTTATATACTCAAAATGGCAACTCTGCCTACAACTCTGTACTATTTCCCTGCAACTTCTCCAGAACTCGGAGGAACTTAATTAATACCGTTTCGGTAATATACGCAATGCTGCTTTGCATCCAAGATCGTGGCAGGGTTAAAGGATGCGTATAATATACCGAAGGAAGTCTCACTGGAAACGATCTACGAATCTACGGTCTTCATTGAAAACTGCGCTGTTGTAAAATAAATTTACGGTGCATGAACCCACGCATCCGGCTCCCGTTGTGAAAATCAGTTAAGCAGTGTAAAATGTGGAAAATAATTACTGCAACTTAAAAAATCTTTCCTTAATTTATCGCTTTATCCGCAAAATATTTCTCTCCGACGTTACCCACGAAATGCTTAATTCATTCGACACTTGAGCAACATATTTTTCGAGTCCATTGACGCAAAAATTTTCTTAGTTTAAAGCAATCATTTTATAATAAGGTAATTCATTTTCTGAATCTAGAAACAAAAAAAACGGGAGATCAAGATGAACCAATAAAAGTTCAGAATGATCTGCAATAAAATTGATCTACCATAAGACAATGATTCTGTTCAAAGTGAATCAAATATTGGTTCATATTGTACTGTTTTTGGTCAATTTGAACCAAAAACATGATAATGATGAACAAATAAAAGTTTAAAATGGTCTTCAATACAACTTTCAGATAAGACCCTGATTTGGTTCAAAATGAATCAGATATTGGTTCTGAATAAATCAGATATTGGTTTATATTGAACAGTTCTTGGTTGATTTCGATTCAGAAAGATGATCAGGATAAATCAAAAAGACGAATAAAAAAAATTCCAAATGATCTGTAACAAAAATTAACTAGCATAAGACTCTGCTTTAGTTCAAAATGAACCGAATTGGGTTCATACTGAACTATTCTTGGTTCATTTTTAACCAAAACCATGATGAAGATGAATCAAAATGATGAATAAGAACAAGTTTAAAAATATCTGCAGCAAAAATGATCTATCAAAAGATCTTAGTTTGGCTTATATTGAACCGCTCTTTCAGTTAATTTTAAACCAAAATTCTGATAAAGATGAAACAATAAAAGTTCAAAATGATCTGCAATGAAATTTGCAAATAAAACCATAAGTCTGATTTGGTTCAAAATGAACAGAATATTGGTTTATATTCAACCGCTTTTTTAAAATTTCGAACCAAAAACATGATGAACATGAACCAATAAAAGTTCAAAATGATCTGCACTACAATTTCCAGATAAGACCATAAGACCTTGTTTTAGTTAAAAATGAACAAGATATCCGATGAATCCGATATTGGTTCATATTGAACCGTTCATGGTTCATATCATATCAAACAGATGATGATGATGACGAATCAAAAACACGAATTAAAAGAAACTCAAAATGATCTGCAACAAAAATTATGAATCATAGGAACCTGAATTGGTTCAAAATGAACCGAATATGGATTTATATTGTACCGTTCTTTGTTCATTTCGAACCAAAAACATGATTAAGAAGAACAAAAGATATAAATAAAAACAAGTTCACAATGATCTTCAACAAAAATAATCTATCGTAAGGCCCTGATTTGGATCAAAATGAACCGCTATTTCTGTGCATTTTGATTCAAAAAGCTGAAGAAGATGCCCAAATAAAAATTAAAAATGATTTACAATAAAATTTGCATATAAGACTCTGATTGGGTTCCAAATGAATCGGATACTCGTTCATATTGAACTGTTCTTGGTTGATTTCAAATCAAAAAGATGATGAAGATGAACCAAAAATATGAATAAAAAAAACTTCAAAATATATCTGCAACAAATGGTCCATCTAAAAACCTTGATTTCAGATCAAAATTAACCGGCTAATGATTTATATTAAATCGTTTTTGGTTTATATCGAATCAAAGAATGATGAAAATGAATCAAAAAGACGTAAAAAAATTCAAAATGATCTGCAGCAAAAATGATTTGTCAAAAGACCTTGATTTTTTTCATATTGAACCGCTCTTTCAGTGCATTTTAAGCCAAAAATCTGATAAAGATGCAAAAGATCTTGATTTTGTTCCAAACAGAACGGATATTGGTTCATATTGAAAAGAAAAATGATGATGAGCCTGAGAGCCTGATGAGCCGTAAGAACCCGATTTTGGTTTATAATGAACCGCTATTTCAGGTATTTAAACTAAAAAGATGTTATTCCAAAATATGAGTCAAAAAGTCATTTAAAATGATCTCCAACAAAAATAAACTATCATAAGACCCAGATTTGGTTCAAAATGAACCCGACATTTCATATTGATGAAACAGATTCAATATGAACCAATATCGGATTCATTTTGACCCAAATAAGGGTTTTCTGATAATTTATTGTAGTTACATAAAATTTTTGAACTCTATTTGGTTTATCTTGAACGAAAAAATCCAGATTGCAAAAAAAAAAATAGTAGAAACGAAGTGGGAAAAAGCACACGCGGGACTAACAGGAAGAAGAGTAGATGGGAATAAAATGAGGGAGAGGGAGAATGCCTGAGGCACAGGTGAAACGGTTTACGAGCTCGCTCGCTCTGAAAGGCTAATGAAAATATAAGTTGCACGTGATGGATTTAAATAAAAAAATAGAATATAGCGGTTTAGCTCGCAAGGCACCATTAAAAGAGGAGTCAACCTTTGAACCCCTCCATTCAAACTGTTGGCCTTCCCCTCTCGTTTTCCTCGTTGCTCATCGACTCCCACAGTCTCGTGTCTTGAATTAAGTATAACTAATATCAGAGGCGGCTTTGCATTCACAAACTTTTAGTATTCATTGAAAAGACGCGGGAAAGGGAGCGTTGCTCTTGCTGAAAGAACGCCTGAATAAAGGATGATACCTAGCCCATCCTAAAACTCGTGCACGTATACCGTCTGCACTATCCGTATCTTTCCTCGGACGCCGGCCGATCCTCGTTTCCTTTCTTTTATTAGATCTTGCTTTTCTGATTTGTCTTCGCCTCACTCCTATCGAACTTGAAGTGTGCGGGGAGTAAGACGAGGGCAAGTCGGTGAAAAGACTCGATGAAAAAGAAAAACAGGAGTCTATTTGCTTTCCTATTCTTCACTGGAAGAAAGCACCAAATTATTTCCAACCCGAGGGAAGGGATAAAATACATCTTCGAGTCGGTTCGCCTGACCTACACTATACAGGATAATAAAATCCTGCTTTCGTGTACATTCTACTTAACGGGGAAAAATTTAGGGGTTGGAAATTTTCATTTGTAGGAAAGAGTGACAATTTTAATCAAAACGAATAATTTTTTTGGTACAATTTGTTTGATTTAAATAAAAGATTTGCTTAAATTAAATCAATTTGAGTTTATACAAATATTTGTTTGATTTAAACAAAAATTATAATCCGCACACGGTAGTTCCTTAGAAAAACGCAAATAGCGTAGAAGGATCTTTCTCACAATAAAGACTACAATCATACTGAATATAAAAGCGTCTGAAATATGTTTCAGTACCGTCGTTACGCATCTCGACAGGTAATCTAAAAAAAGTGGTGTCACACTTAACACTTCTTAGCCACAAAATTGAAAATATTTTTAAATTATTTATTTATAAAATTGAATCAAATTTATGAAACAAAATCTTTACTTCATTTAAAGCAAAAAATGTTTAAAGCAAACAAGAACTGTATTGAATTTAAACAAAACATTTGTTCAATCTAAATAAAAATTTATTCAAATCAAATAAATAAAGAAAAATAAAGAATTTGTTTGAATCAAACAAACATTTGTTTGACCCCATATCAACACTATATATATTTCTTTAGATCAAACAAATATTTTTCTGAGTGTTGAAACATTTGCTTAAATCGCAGAAAAGACCAAATTTAATAAATTCTACTAATTTATTTAATAACTTATTAGTAGTTTAGTACTAATGAGTAATTGTTAATGAGTAATTCAGTAATTCTTTGGTAGAAAACTACTAATTTTTAGTCAAATTCTACTAATTTATTTAATAACTTATTAGTAGTTTAGTACTAATGAGTAATTCAGTAATTCTTTGGTAGAAAACTGCTAATTTTTAGTCAAATTCTACTAATTCATTTAGTATCAGTTATTAGTTCAATTAGTAACGCTACAAATTGAATTAGTAAAACTTTACTGAAAATGATTAATTTTCTACTCTTTATTAGTAGAAAACTATTAATTTTTAGTCAAATTCTACTAATTTATTTAGTAACTCATTAGGAGTTTAGTAACATTTAATAATTATTTAGTAGAAAACTACTAATTTTTATTCAAATTCTATTCTTTTATTAACAGCTACTAATTCAATTTGTACGATCCACGAGCGATCAAATGTTTACAATTAGGCAGCTACTAGAAAAGAAATGGGAACATGTAGAAGCACTACACCA
>JBAGKK010000501.1:309209-322495 GCA_037177015.1 Euceroptres primus | reverse complement strand
AACAAAGTTGAACACCTGTAAATAAAATAACTTTTCAACTTTTTATGACAAAAGGACTTCTTGAAAAACTTCCAAACTTCTATAGATTATACAGTTACTGTTTTAAGGCAATATTTTATTATACTTTTTTACTCTACTTCACAATAAAAAGTAACCTCTTTTTTTAAAAATCTCAAAATATTAGTTTTATTTTTATTTTTTTTTAAAATTCGATTTTTGAAAAAGCGCTCTCACGATTTTTTTCATATCATATTTCACATCATATCTCACATTATTAGAGAAAAAGATTCGGTGGAAAAGAGTTCAGTAATATAAATTTTCAGTAACCTTTTGTACTGAACGATTACAGAAACCTTCGTAGATTTCACAATTATGATTTTATAAAATTTTCTGTAAGAACTTTTTAAATCCATTTTTGCAGCTTTAACCCCTCTGATTAATTACAATTTTTTACTATTCTTTTTTAGGAAATCCAAATTTTGAATTTTTGAAAAAGCGCTCGCACGATTATTTTAAAGTATGGTATGGCTCACGGTGCATTGTTTTATATACTGACACTCAGTTTTTATTCAAGAAAATATCCATTGGAATGTTAAGAGGAGTTTTCTAAGACTGTCAATACATCCTACCCCTTGTAATCCACCCTGACGAGAAAAACCCACCCTTTTTACTTAAATACACTCTTCTTCCAAATGCCAATAATATTAGAAATCACGCGATGAATGAAAAAATGTGTTAAAATTTGAAAATATCTCGAAAACGGTAAGAGATACGCAAAAACTGACGAAATTTTGGAGGTTTCCTATAGGGAGGAGGTCCTCGGTCAAATGAAACTAACCAAATATTAATGCACTGCAATAATGGTTTCTTGGAGAATTTATCATTTTGCGCTTACTAACCAGACGTTCAAAGTAGCATTTCTTACGCGCGTATAAAAAAACAACATTTTCCTTTTGTTATCAATAATTTAGTGAACAAATGTGATTTTTTGGGAGTTGGCTACTTTCTGTTGCTTCAGTTTTTTCCAAAAAATCAACTAATATTACCCTGATTTTGGCTCAGTACTGTCGCAAATATCCATTGGACAACCACTGTTTATTATTCAGACAGTTTTAGCTAAGAAATGCATAATTTTTTAATAACACAACAATGGTTGTCCCATGGAGGTTTGTGACAGTACTGAGCCAAAAGCAAGGTAATTTCAATTGATTTTGTGGAAAAGCTGAATCTTTGCAGTGAAACCTGACAAAGTTATGCATTTCTTAATTCAGATTGTTTAAACAATCAACAATTGTTGTCTAATATCAAGTTATCACTCAAGAGAACTATGGACACAATCACACCTGCAGAAGAAACGCATTAAATTTATTAGATAATGGTTCAAATGTGCATTTGTTTATAAAAACTGTTTAAATAATGACTATATATTGTTTATTTCCATTCTGTTTCTAATTAGACTTTTTACACTTACATTTCCTCCAAAAAATGTCAGTTTAAAGCAACAAAAAGTAGCCAATTCCTAAAAACATTTGTTCACTAAATTGTTTATAACAAAAGGAAAATGTTGATTGACATACATTTTCTTGATCAGTTCTCGACCCACATTCAACAAATCCCCATCAGGAGTTTGAACTGCAATTTTGAATTTTCGGCAGTCTGGGCATGTTTCTTGAAATTGGTTAGTGAAGCAACAGTCATGGGAATGAAGGTCAAAAGAAAAGATGAGATAAATCTTTTTGGAACGTTTCGGCCACTGTTTGGACCCTCATTAGTAAAAAAAAACATTTATTATAATAAATGTTTTTTTTGACTAATAAATGATGATCTGATGATGATCTTTTTGATCTATAGATCTATAAAAAACATACAAAGAAGGTAGAAAAAATGTATAACATTTTATAATGCATGTATGTATGTATGTATGTATGTATGTATGTATGTATGTATGTATGTGTGTATGTATGTATGTATGTTCGTATAACATCAGATTACAGCTTTGTTTTCCTAGATGTATAGTTTCCATGTTTAATAATATTCCTACATCTGAGGTTCTAAACTGTTAAATAAAAAAAAAAGATTGAAATTTTTTTTTGTACAGGGTATAAGTGATTTTAATGAACGAAAAAAATTCAGACCGATTATTAATTTCATTTATTCAAAAAAAAAAAATTCATGAAAATCAGTAATTTTTAGGGCTGTTACACCAGGATGATCCCAATTTAAATGCTTAAATGTGTCACTTGAGGTACTAAGAAAGTGAGAATGATAACTAGGTAAAGGCCACTTTGTTCGAAAATCGTTTCTTGCAGTTTCAAGTATTTTAGGTTAAGACCCACAGACAAGTTTTAGAAATATTTTTAAAAAAATTAATATTTTTTGTTACGTGTGATGTTTTTTTATAATAAAAGATCATTCTCAAATATTTTAAAAGTTTTTTCTAGATTTGAAACATAAAAAAATGTATTTTCAAGTAATTGAGGATGACAACTAGGTAAAGCCCATTTCGTTTTCCTTTACCCCTGCTCTGAAATTTTTGTAAAAATGTTTACAAATCTTGAAAGTGTAATTCATAAAGACCACTTGCTTCTATAATTTTCTCACAATTATTTTCTATTTTAAATCCTATCACAAAAAAACTTTTTTGTTTCTCCTATAAAATTTCATTTTGGGCTTTACCTTAGTTGTCATTCTCAGTGCCTCATTTTCACATTTTTTTTCACTCAAATGAGAAATGTTATCTGATTTTATTGAAAGCATTTTTTTTTACTTTTGCTCATCAATCTTAAACATGCATGCCTAATATATCGCAAAAAATACCATAATGGATGGCCGTTGACGTTATTTACGCGCCAGTGACTAAGAAGTTTAGAATTGATGAATCGGCCCCTGGAGAAGTGCTTTGGGACTTTTTGATTCATGAACATAAAAAAGTTGTATCAAATTAATGATATCCTTTTTCGGGGAATAATTTTCTTCAGTTCGAAAATTCGAACTTAGCAGACGCCAACCCTAAAAGCGATTTCCATTTATTTTTATTAAGGGCAAATTAGTTGAATTGGAAATTCGTCCTAATTTACACACCAAGAGGATGACGCGTGCAGATAAGTTCGTAATTGATTGACCTCCGAGTAATTGATTACGAGTGTAGCATTCGACGAAATTAATTGTAACTAATTGTCCGCGACGTGTTTTCTTTTTTAGTCAAACCCATCTTCAATTATGGAAAATTAACATCTCAAATACAAAAAACTTCTTACAGTTTAAAGCTAAAATATATTAGTTAACAAAACTCAAAATAATCTAAATTACCAATTTATTTATATATTAAGTACTGATTACTAACTTTTTGCTTTAAAAAAGTAAAGTCTTTAACTTCTTTGCTTTCGATATAAATTTTAAACGAAAATCACCGAAACTTGCTAAATAAAATTAATTGTTTGAGCAAGAGAGTAAACATCCAAGAGTAAACAAAAAAAATTCATCAAGAAAATTTTGGCAAGCCTGGCAAATCTGGCAAGCCAAGATAATAATAGCAATTGCAACAAAACAATAGAAGTCACTTCGAAAAGGACATAGACCTGCCAAAATTTTCTTTATGCATTTTTTTTATATGATTTTTTTTTTTGATTCTTGGATGTTTACTTTCTTGCTCAAATAATTTAGTTTATTTGGCAAGTTGCAATGATTTTATTACTTTTGAGAAAAGAAAAAAAAAAGAAAAAAAAATAATTTTATTTTATTTGTAAATTTTATTGATTTCATGACTTTAATTTGCGATATTTTTATACTTCCAAGTTTAATTTTGTAAAAGGTGTTTTAAAAATTGTTCTTTATTTGACGGCATATTTCTTACTTCCATTTTTTTGGGAGTAAATTTTAGAGGAAATAATTTAAAATGTAAAAATTATCAAAAATTGGACACAATGCAATTTTAACAGAATTCAAAATAAAATAAATTATTAGAAAATTAATTTATGCTTGAATTTTCATAAATTAATTAATTATTATTAGGCTGAGAATATTGTTACGGATATTTCCGTAACACTAACCTACTTATGAAAAATTAACTAACACTAGCTTCGAGCATACTATGTTGTGTGCTAATTGTACGGAAATTTCCGTAATACTAGGCACTGCCTTATTATTAATTATTTTCTTTAAAATAAAGGAGATTTGTTTTCTAGATATAAATATTAGCAGAAATGATATATATTTTAAAATTTCATGCAAGCTTACATAAAGATTAAAATATGGTGTAAAACACTCAGAGAAAACTTATTTTCAAGTAAAAAAAATCGTTTCCAACCTCTTTTTCTTGATTGGATATGAAAAATTTATTTATATTAAAAAAAACATTTCTTTGATCAGAAAAAAGTTTGTTTAATTCAAACAATTGTTTTTTTATTTAAATAACATTTGTTTGAATCAAAAAAATATTTTTTTAACCCATAGCAACATGCAATTATATTTTTGATATTTTAAAAAATATTGTTTGAATGAGAAAAAGTTTTTTCTGAGTGTCCAAATTTTTATTTTGTACACATTTCGTTGCATGAAATTTTGAAATTTATTTTTGTCCGTTAAATTTCTGATCTACATATATTATTGTAATAATTTCGGTGAAAGTATTCCTTGCAGTTCCCGATGGATCATATTTTTTACAAATAAAATTTTTTACAAATAATTGTCCTTGTTATTAATATTTATGAAAATATTACACTGTTAGAAAATTCTTGAAATTTCAACAACTTTTCATTTAATGTGATTGAAAATTCATTTCCTTGTGGTTGAAATTTCATTTACTGTGGTTGAAAATTCATGTATTTTAGTGGAAAAATTATTCAGTTACGCAGTTACAGTAATTGAATAAAACTTCAAATAAAGTACCTAATTAACGTTTTTTCTAACAGTGCACATTTAATTTTTGTCTTGATAAAGGATAGTATATCAATTTGATAATGCATGAAAGAAAGAAAAATTATTTCAATAATATATTTTTCTTAATTATTAATATTAATTATCATTAGCGTAATATTAGCAAAGTCCTTATTTTAGTTCCTAGTTCTTATTATTAATTGGTAATGAGACGTTCCTCGCGTGAGTATGTATAATAATTCAAGTTTGAGTTATTAATCTGAAAGTTGTCTTTTGAAGGGAAGACGCAGTGTTTTGTTTGATTAGCGACTTATGAACCGCTCAGTATAACAAATGAGAATTATACACAAAGCAGGGTGGCACCTTGCGCGAACAAAATGTGCAAAGGGCGGACACCCCGTGAACACGTGCATGGCTACCCCACGCGTGCCATTTCTGGTACAGGGTAGTTTTAGAGAAGGGGTCGTCCTACAGTGACTGCACATGCTTCGAACGGAAAATACGAAAGTAGGTGCAGAATGCACACGTGGACATTCTCAGCTTACGCGAGACAAATCCGCGATCCTGCATGCATAAGCGATTAAGCCGCTTTAAATTTATTAAAATGTCTGTCATTTTCTGACTCGATCCTCCCTTCAAAAGTAGAAATATTACTAAACTGTGATCAGCAGATTCGTTTTAGTTATAAAGTGTTAACTCGTACCCTATGGTCTTTTTTATCCTAAATCATCTCCTAACAATTTCACTAACTCCCTAACTATATTAGTTGTATTATATTCACCTGTATGCTTACGTTCATTATTCGTGAATTTTTCGATGTTTTTCAGTTACATTCCTTATAAATATATTACAAAGGCATTTCTTTCCCGAGGGGTTAATCACTAGCAATTTTGACGTGCATACACCTGAAGTCAAAATAATTCAAAGAATTCCGAGGAATTCAGGATGAATTCCCAGGTGGAAAAATTATGCATAAACTATGGATAATAAACTATGAACTATGCAAAAAATTATGCATAAAATGTTGCAAACAAATGACAACTAGTTTTCAACTGTTTTCAGCATTTTGATACCTTCAGATTTATTGAATATGCATAATTTATGAATAATTTTTGGCATAGTGACTACCCATAGTTCATTATGCATAGAGTATGCATAATTTTTCCATCTGGGTTCAAAGAATTTAAAAAATCCCAAAAATACAAAATAAATTCAAAGAATTCAAAAGAATTCAAAATAAGAACACAACGTGAATTAAAAACTAAGAACTCGGAAGAATTCAAGGTGAATTCAAAGAATTTAAGGAGAATTCAAAGAATTCAAGATCAATTCGAAGAATTCAAGGTGAGTTCACAGGATTCAAGATGAATTCAAAGAATTCACAGAATTCGAGGTAAATTTAAAAGAATTTAAAGAAATCAGATGAATTCAAAAGAATTAAAGATGAATTTAAAAGAATTCAAGGTGAATTTAAAGAACTGAAGGTGAATTCAAAGAATTCAAGAGAATTCAACTCAATAGAATTCAAAGAGTTTGAGAGAATATTACACGGTGAATTAAAAAAAAAAACAAAATGAATTTAAGATAATTCGAAGAATACTAGATGACTTCAAAAAACTTCAAAGAATTCATAAGAATTGAAGGTAAATTCAAAAAATTCAGGATAATAATACAAGGTGAATTAAAACAAGTGAATTCAAAAGAATTCAAAGAACACGAGATTAATTCTACAAGAATTCCAAGCATTCAAGGTGAATTCAAATAATTTAAAAAAATTCACTGTGAATTCAAAGAATTCAAAAGAATTCAAATAATTAAAAAGAATTCAAAGAATACAAGACGAATTCTAAAAGAATGCAAACATTCACTGTGAATTCAAAGAATTAAAAAATTCAAATGATTAAAAAGAATTCAAGGTGAATTCAAAGAATTTAAGGTGAATTCAAAAAAAGTTTTAAAAAATTCAAAAGAATTCAAGATTATAATACAAGGTCAATTGAAACAAGTGAAGTCAAAAGAAATCGAAGAATACAAGATGAATTCTAAAAGATTTCAAAAAATTCACTGTGAATTCAAATAATTCAAAAGAATTCAAATAATTAAAAAGAGTTGAAGGTGAATTCAAAGAATTTAAGGCAAATTCAAAAGAAGTGGAGGATAATTCAAAAGAATTCAAGATAATAATACAAGGTGAATTTTAAAAAGTGAACTCAAAAGAATCCAGAGAATTCAAGGTGAATTAAAAGAATTAAAAACGAATTAAAACGAATTCAGGGTTTAAGATAATAATATAAGATGAAATAAAAAAATACAAAATGAATTTACAAGAATTCGAAGAATATTAGATGATTTCAAAAGAATTCAAAGAATACAAGAAAATTCAAAGAATTCAAAGAATTCAAAAGAATTTAAGGTGAATTCAGAAGGATTGAAGGGGAATTCAGAAGTATTCAAGGTGAATTCAACGAATTTAAGATAATAATACAAGGTGTATTAAAAAAGTGAATTCAAAAGAATTTAA
Organism: Euceroptres primus; assembly: GCA_037177015.1. Lineage (NCBI taxonomy): Eukaryota > Metazoa > Arthropoda > Insecta > Hymenoptera > Figitidae > Euceroptres > Euceroptres primus. The sequence continues at coordinate 315,099 of JBAGKK010000501.1, read as the reverse complement.
ATAATACAAGACGAATTCTAAAAGAATTCAAGAAATTCAAGGTAAATTCAATAGAATTCCAAGAATTCAAACAAAATAAATCAAAAAATACAAAATGAATTAAAAATAATTCAAAGAATACAAGATAAATTCAAAATAATTCAAAAGAATTCAAAGAAATTTAAAAGAATTGAAAAGAATTCAAAGGAATTCAAAAAATTCAAAAGAATTCAGAGAATTTAAGGTGAATTAAAAAGAATTTAAAGAATTCAAAAAATTAAAAAGAATTCAAAGAACTCAAAAGAATTTAAAAAATTCAAAAGAATTCAAAGATTTCTTTTCTATTAAGTCAACTTATTCATTTTTTCTTTTAACTATGATACTTTCTTTTCTTTTTGAAGTTTTATTCTTATGACGGAAAAAAATTTGTAGGTAACTTTTGAAAGTTTAGATTCAACTCTGCAAAAACTTTCGCAAAGCTCTCCCCACATATATGCGAGCGCATCTCCCTTTATATGGACTCGCCCTAATATTGATATTGGAGTACAGAAGTACGATCTTAGCTTCATCCCCCGAGGGAAAAGCGTCGACGCGTTTATATTCGCACTCTCAACCCCCTTTCCCTTGTCAAAATCGGACCGATCTCAATTTGAGTACGCTTATCAAAATAACGGTTACAACTTTATAAATATTTGGTCGCATGTTTTATAAAAGGGACCTCGCAGCAGCCGTGAAATCGGTATGGAAATATGGGGTCAGAAATGTTGAAGGGTGAGTTTGAAAACTCATCGAAAGAATCCTAAACACGGTGAAATGTAAATATATTAAAAACTTTTTTTAAAGTTTTACAAAAAAGTCTTGTTAATTAAATATCATAATAATTTATGGAATTTTAAAATAAAAAAGAGTTTATAAAAGTTATAGTTTAAACTTTTGAGACTATTTCAACGACGTATGTGTAACATACTTAATTATTAAGACATAGAATTTTCTGCTAATTAAAAAAAAACTATAAGAGAATGTAATACTATATATATAGTCTTGTTCCATTAGAAATAATCCCCTGACATTGTACGACTTGTATTAATTTCCTCTTTTTAGGGGAAACTATGCAACAGTTGTACCAATTTTTGTTGTAATTTTTATAAAAATTCCTTCTTTAAAAATTTTATATTTAATAGATGAAATATATTCTCCTTTATTAACTATTAAATCCTACTTAAATCTTTTTCATAGAAAAAAGTAGAAAAAATCGTTCCATATTCTTATGCTCATTTCTCATGCACACCTGAAAAAAATTCTTAATGATATATAATATTTCTTTAGAGTTTAAAAACGAAAACTTTGAATCCCTCGTATAATTTGACTATAAAAAGATAAATGATTGAAAAATGCCTTAAAGATAAGTGTTTATATAAAAAATTCTGAATGTCCCAATTCCTGATCGCCGAAATTTTAATCTAACATAACCCTTTAACTTTTGTTTTGACACAATAAATAAGAATTATGAAAAGAGCAGTTGAAAAAAGCAACCAGTTTGGAGGAAAAAATTGACAAAATTGATTTTGAGCAAAACTCCAAAGTGCCACGGAAAAAATGGTTTTTTTTTTATACACTTAAAAAAACGGAACCAGAATTCTGGTTAAATATTCTCTTACTATTTTTAATTAGACATTTTTTTGAGTGTATTCTTTAATTTTGTAATAATGAACGATTTTTTATACATTCAAACATTTTTATTCCACCCACTTTCAATTTGAATTTGATCAAAATTTTTTGCTTGGACATGAGTTACAATTTTAAAATAAATAAGCAGATGTAACGGTTACTCAAAAGAAAATTCTGGTTACACATGCCCTTTCATTAAGAATATCCGGTTGTTTTAAACAGAATTCTGGTTAAAACAATCACACTCAGAAAACATTTTGTTGATTGAATCAAATCGTTTATTCGATTCAAACAAAAATGGTGATTAAGGAAACAAAATTTTATTTCAGTCAACCAAAATTTTGGTCAGTCAACCAAATATTTTTCTAACTGTAAAACATTCACATTTTAATATTAAAAATTTGAAAGTACTTAATCTTGAATGCTTTTAATAAATTTTAGTTCTACACTACTAAAATGTTTCATTCGGATTAAACATGCCCTAATATATTTTTCTGATTAAAGTATAACTAGAATTGTGGTTGTTTTTGAACCAGAATTTCTGGTTAATTTAACAAGCAAAAAATAGTAAAGGCACATTTAAGTAGAATTTTGCTAGTTCTTTTTAGTATGATTGATAAATGCCTAAATATTAAATCCTCAATAAAAAAAGAGTTCGAAAAGAAATTTATAATCTACACCTGTATCGAGGGGTTAATTACTTGTGAAATCCGGTGTACACTTTATATGCAATTTTGTGCAATCTTATGCAATTTTGTGCAATTTTATGAAATTTTGTGAAATGTTATGCAATTTTGTGCAATCTTATACAATCTCGTGCAATCTTGAATCTCATGTAATCTCGTGCAATCTCAAGCAAACTTTTGCAATCTGATGCAATCTTTGGCAATCATTAGCAACCCTTAGTAATCTTTAGCAATCTATGGCAATCTTGCAAACATTGGCAATTTCTTGAAATCTTGTACAATCGCATGCAATCTTTGACAATCCGAGGCAATATTTAGCAATCTTTTGTAATCTTTAGCAATCTCATGCAATCTTTGGCAATTTTGCAATCCCTTTCAATCTCAAGCAAACTCGTGCAATCTCGTGCAATCTCATGCAATCTTTGTCAATCTTTGGCAATATTTAGCAATCATTGGCAATCTCTTGCAATCTCATGCAATCTCGTGCAATCTTATGCAATTTTTGTCAATCTTGCAATCTCTTGCAATCTCGTGCAATCTTATGCAATTTTTGGCAATCTTGCAATCTTTTGCAATTTCATGCAATCCGTGCAATCTCATGCAATCTTTATCATTTTTTAGCAATCTTGGGCAATGTTGCAATCTCTTGCAATCTCGAAAAATCCATGTAATGAACTCCTCGACGTGTCTAAAAGTTTTCTACCCCTTTTTTTATATTAGAAAAGAATGGATCTTTGTAGAATAATTGTTCGCTTTTAATCCCAACTTTAATTTTGAATAAAAATGATTTCCACTCGACTTGAATATCTAAAACTTGAACATCTTTAAATTGGATAATGATTACAAATTTTGATAATTTCGTTTCGAAAGAGCTTTAAGATTGAAAATTGGAATGAATAGTTATTTTGACAGTGAATTTGTTAAGGCTTTATCTGTCCCTGAAAAGGTTAGGACAGTTCGCGAAGTAATGTAAGCATATAAGGAGTCTGACTTCTAAGGTGGTGGAGAATGAAGGAGGATAGATAGAGGGAGGGCATCTGCCTCACAATTAAACGAAGCCTCGGAAGCCATCGAAAGCAAGCGGCCACCGAGCAGTCAACAGCTGCGCATCTGAATACTAATTTGAAATGTTTATACAGTCTCACGCCCGCGCACACGTCGCACACTTTTACGAGTATGTATGAACCGTCGATGGAAGTGCACGCTCCTCGAGAAGCCGGTTCAAATGCCGTCTCGTACCGGGAGGACGAAAGAGCAAGAAAGACAAGGGGGAGCCTCGATCATAGGCTGTGTCTGCAGGGTCATGCACGCTATTGAGACAAATGAGCAGCTCCTTTTCAAAACCTACTATTTACTATAACTATGTATAATTATAGTTCAGGTCGAGGTCCAGGCAGCACACACTGGGAGGAAATGCCCTTTTTTCGTTCAAAAATGTCCAGAGCCTTCCTTCAATTTTGGTCCGATTTTTAATTACTTAAAAAAAATTAAAGTGAATTAAATTCTGAAGAGCTTTGCGGTCAGGACTTTTGCCTCCTCTATTTGTTTATTGATAATTTTTTTACTCAAAGTAAGGAAAAACTGAAATTTTTTACATAACAATTTTTTACGCTTTAATAACTGCTTAGGTAAACTTTATAGTGTCTTAAATGAATATTTGGGGACTTACAGAACACAAATAATTCGTTTATTATTCCATTTAATTGTTATAAACAAATTTTATGAACAAATTGGCAAATAGTCTTATTATCGGTAAAAAAAATTTTTCTTTTTGCTAAAAGTGCTTCATATTAATGTAGAAATGATATTTAATCACAAAAAAAATTAAAAAGACAACAATAACCATTGTAATAAACAATTCTTGTGGTAAAATATTTAAATTTGAGGTTTTTTCAAATTATAATTTCCTTCAATCTCCAGAACGACTTCAAGTATTTCTTAAAATAATAAATCTAAGTAATATTTGGTAAAATATAACAATTTAAATTTTCATAAACAAATTAGATAAACAAATTCAAAATTTTGGTCCTTTCACGTAGAAAAAAAATTTTTTTACACTGGAAATGTTTCAAACTATTGGATGAATGACTGCTAGTTACCAAAATATTTGAAAAGTTAACAATAACCATTGTTATAAACAATTCTTGTGACAAAATATTTAAATTTAAGGTTTTACCAAATTTAAATTTTCTTTGATCGCCAGAATGGCTACAGATATTCCTAAAAATAATATATCTTTGATAATATTTGGTAAAATGTAACAATCTGAATGTTTATAAGCAATTAGGATCAACAAATTTCAAATTTCGGCAGTTTCACGTAGCAAAAAATCTGGTTTTCAATCGAAATAGCTTTAGACTAAGTTGTGAGTCTAAGTTAGTCATGAATATTAATAAAAATATATTATCAAATATTTTTATAAATGTTTTTACTAACAAATTTTATGCAACACATTCCTCTTCAATTGAAAAATTGCGAAATAGAAGTGTTTTCCGTATTCATAGTATCCAGAGTTATATTTTGTTTATTTGTTTAGCTTTCTAATTCTGGGAGTTTGTGTTAATAATAGATGTAAGTACTAATTAATTTTAAGTCATTGTAAAACAATTTGTTGTGTTTAATATTTGTCCAATGAATGGTTTTCTAATATGGCAAATTGGATGCTTTAAAAGTTCTCAAAAAGACCCTATCCGAGTTCTTGATTTCTAATTCCAATGGAGGTGTGGAAGATTTGTCGCAGTATTTAAGAAGAGAATTTAATTTAAACGCTTAACAATTGGAAAAGGTTAAAAACAAATTAAATCATGATTTCATCCCTCATTTCAAAAGAAAATGGCACAGTTCATCATTTATTAAAACTTGTTTCGACAGCAAGTTTGCAGATTGATTGAACACATATTTTATCGTGAAATTTCAACCTGAAAGTAATGACAAATGCGGAAGGCCAAATTCAGGTGACTTTGTAGAATGTTCTATTTCGACAAAACGAAGGAAATTAATGGATATCCGAGAAAAATATATTGACTTTTTTTTGCCTAGCAGTCATTTGTTCATGTTTGAAACATTTTCAGTGAAAAAAACATTTTTTTCCTACGCGAAAGGGCCAAAGTTTCGAATTTGTTTATCTAATTTGCTTATAAAAATTTTAATATTTATATTTCATCAAATAATAACAAAGATTTATAATTTTTAAAAAATATTTACAGCCGTTCCGGCGATTAAAAGAAATTATAATTTGAAAAAAAACCTTAAATTTAAATATTTTTCTAAAAGAATTGTTTATAACAATGGTTATTATTAGCTTTTCAATTATTTTTGTGATTAAATGTCACTCCTACATTAATACGAAGCACTTTTAGCAAAAAAAATTTTTACCGATAATAAGGCTATGGCCTTAATTGTTATGTAAAAAATTTCAGTTTTTATCTTATTCTTATTTTATTTTGAGAAATCCACGGGCAAAGCCCTTTATTACAGAATAAGTCTTAAACTCTAACTAAAATAAAGATTCGCATCGATACGATTGTTAAAACTATTACAACTATAGTTAAAACTAA
>JBAGKK010000501.1:236789-296207 GCA_037177015.1 Euceroptres primus | reverse complement strand
ATCTATTCGGACGAGGCAGCTCGCACAATTGCGATCGAACTTCACTTCAGGTAAGTTCGTTCAATCGTTCAATTGTATGGGATTGAAAAATTGCATAGAGATTGCATGGATTTGCATAGAGATTGCACGGGACTTAATAGAGAGTGCGTGGGATTGCATATAGATTGCACGGGATTGCATAAAGATTGCATGGGATTGCAAAGAATTGCATGAGATTGCACAGATCATTCATGAGATTACAGGGAATTGTAAAAAGATTGCATGGGGTTGCATAGAGATTGCATGCACATTGAAAGATTGCAAAGAATAGCATAGAGATTGAATGAGATTACACAGAATTTGCAGTGGACTGCAAGTAATTGCATAGAGATTGCACGAGATTGCACGAAATTGAGTACTATTGCACGAGATTCTGAACAGATCGCATGGGATTGCGTAGAGATTGCAAATGATTGCACGGGATTATATGAGATTGCAAGGTTGCATAGAGATTGTATGGGATTACATAAGTTTGCATAAAGATTTTATCGGATCTTAAGATTGCAAAGAGTTTCATAGAGATTGCATGAAATTGTACAGAGGTTGCATAATATTGCATACAGATTCAACGGGATAGCAAGTTTGCAGAGACTTGTATAGAGAATGCATGCGATTGAAAAGAGGTTGTATGATATGGCACAAGATTACACAGGATTACACGGCATTACTTAGGATTACATACAGATTGTATAGGATTGAAAAATTTGATATATTGCATGGGATTGCATAGAGATTGCATGGTATTGCATATAAATTTCATGGGGTTACATATAGATTGCATGGAATTGCATAAAGTTGCATGGGATTGCAAAGAATTGCATAAGATTGCACAGAGATTCCATAAGATTACACTGGATTGTAAACAGATTGCATGGAATTGAATACAGATTGCATGGGATTGCACATGGTTATACGGGATTACATGAGATTGCATACAGAATACATGGGATTGCGAGATTGCATGAGATTGCATACGTATTGCAAAGAATTGCATAGAGATTGAATGAGATTTCACAGAATTTGTAGTGGACTGCAAGCATGGGATTTCATGAGAATACATAAAGATTGCATCTGATTTCAAGAATGCAAAGAGTTGCATAGAGATTGCATGAAATTGCACACAGGTTGCATGAGATTGCTCAAGATTTCATGAGCTTGCATGGGATTGTATGAGATTGCATACAGATTACATGGAATTGCAAGATTGCAAAGAAATGCATCGGACTGCATAAAGATTGCTTGGGATTCTAAGGATTGCAAAAAATGGCATGGAATTCATATAGATTGAATGGGATTGCACGAAATTGCACGAAACTTATGAGATTGCATACATATTACATGGAATTCAAAACTTGCATAGGATTGCATGGGATTGTATACAGAATACATGGAATTAAAAAGAATTACATGATATTGCACAGGATTACATAAGATTGCATACAGATTGCGTGGAATTGCAAGATTGTGGAGAACTACATACAGATTGCACAGGGTGAGGCACAGAGGTTGCATGAGATTGCAAACAGATTCAACGGGATAGCAAGTTTGCAGCGAGTTACATTGAGAATGCATGGGATTGAAAAGAGTTTGCAGGATATTGCACAAGATTACACAAGATTGCACGGAATTACTTGATATTACATACAAATTGTGTGGAATTGAAAAATTTGATAGAGATTGCATGAGATTGCATATAGTTTGCGCAGGATTGCATAAAGATTGCATGTGATTGCAAAGAATTGCATGAGATTGCACAGAATTTTCGGCGGACTGCAAGAAATTACATATGGATTGCATGAGATTGCACGAAATTGCATGTTATTCCACGAGATTATAAACAAATTGCATAGGATTGCAAAGAGATTGCACGAGCTTACATGAGATTGCAAGGCTGCATAGAGATTGCATGGAATTGTATAAAGATTGCATGGGATTTGAAGATAGCGAAAAGCTGTATAGAGATTGCATAAAATTGCATAGAGGTTGCATGAGATTGCACAAGATTTCATGGGTTTGTAAGTCATTCCATAGAGATTGCATGGGATTGCACGGGAGTGCATAAAGATTGAACAGGATTGAAATTTTTCTCTGAACACTGAGAAAACGATTTCATGGATTTGTACAACGAAATTTATTTGATTGCACTTTGATTGGTTTAAACAAATTTTTTCTCTAAATTTAACAAAGTTAGTTTGAATCAAATGTTTATTTGAATCAAATATATTACATCTTTGTTATACTTTTGTTAGATTCAAACAAAATTCGTTTCATTCAAATCAAAATTTGTTTACCAAGTAAATTTTTTGTTTAACCCATTATTTATTGAACCAAACAAATCTTTTTCTCAGTAAACTGGAACAAATATCTCGTATTTTAATATATGGAAAAAGTGTTACCAATACAAGCAGCTTCAGAATAATGAATGCGAATTCATCGCAGTCATTTAATCTGCCCTTGGAACGTCATGGCTTTAATCCCAAAGAGCCGGCTTAAGCTGTACGCGGATAAATCCGCAGTCGGTTCCGAAACACTTTGAACGTTTAGAATGTCCTTGTGCACGGTGATCAACTCTGGGTCCCTTAACCCCTTCGAAATTCGCGTTACATTCGATTCTTGAATGAGATAACTTGAGTTTCTCCAAGCTCGAGGTCCCTGTACTGTTTGGCTCAAGTGTACACTTGTCAATAGATGGAGGTCGACAACCTTCTGCTTCGATCTGGATTCTGGACCCAGCATCTCGCTTGCTATTGCTCGAGAGTGTCCAGTAACTCGATGATCTCCAACTATCCTAGAGGATTACTAACTATTCTCGAAGACGGAGCCATTCGGGATTAGAGCGGGTTGGTTCATCCCTTTCCGCAGTCTTCTTCCCCTCAGACTCCGAGTTCCCTCTCCATCTTTCTCTTTCTCGTTTGAGATTGTTATATACTTTCTCTGAAAGCTCGTACCTTTCTCTGACTTGGACTTTCCGGCGATTCTGACCACTGCTCAACTGATGGAAGCCAATATCAATTATAAGAGAAGACAAGAGCCTGCAATCACGCCCGAACAGACCCTAACGGATCAAAGGTTCTTCTCTTCCCGCCTCCGGCTGTGGGATCACCACTTTTTAGATAAGGAATACTCCAATTAAACACCCCAACTCTGTCTCTTTCTTTCCCACTCGATAAAAGTTGTCTCTACTGTGGTATTGCAATCCGTGCACGAGATTGTATTGCCGCGGGATTAGAGGAATATAAATCTCGAAAAGATAGTGGGTGATGAGAAATTAAGAGAAAGAGGATTTTGATTCTTGAAGAGAGAGTTTATGAAAACTTTTATAATCGAATGTGTAATTTATCTAAAGCTTAGAAAATTCAGTCTTTAATGGTCAAAGTATCAATTCTCTCTAAATCTGAATCAGTTAAAATTTGACTGATTCAATCAGTACAACCGAGTTTAACTGAAAGATCAGTTATTTTTCGGAGTTTGACTGACCTATGAAATAGGTAAGAGGCCACTGGTCGGATCTACTGATTGAATTAGTAATGGAAAATGACTAATTTTTTCCACTTATTATTTCCAGTTTCCAGTTATAGTTCAGTCAATTGTCGAACATAACCTCTATCTGTTGACAACTTTTGCACATGACATTGATGTAATATTTTCCATAATATCAACGCAAATTCAACTGTCAGAACAAGCATGTTCAATCATAACAAACAATTGCATAGTAATTTATTTAAACAATATTCACAAATCTTGCAGTGAATAATATGGTTTTAGGTGAATTTTCATCATCTGTATGGGAAAAAGTTCTTAAATGTAGTTAAGTGATAGTTCTTAATAGAAGATACTAATAATTATTCCTAATAACTTAATTTTTATATAAATAAAGAAGTAGATTCAGAAGTTATTTTTGGAAATAATGGAAATGGAAAATAGTATGGAAATCAATATTGGTAAATATCGCTGAATATCAGCAGAGGTGGAACCACGCAGTGAGCAATTTGTGTACCCGCAGAAAAATGTGGAGGGAAATTAATGAAGGAAGCTTTTTTATTCGCCATAACCTCGTTACATAGATCTGCGTATTTTTCAGCGTTTTCAACTTAGCAATTATTTTACGATTGTATTTAAGGTAAGCCGATGTAAGTTTGTGGGTTACTATATTTGATTTTTTATCATAAATTTTATCTCAAACATTTTTGCACTGAATTTAAAGCAAACATCATAGACGCATAATCTACCATAATTTTTACTTTGATTCCTTATAGTACAGTCAAATTAAGATTTCTGCTGGAACAAATTAGCAGCACGGAGAACTTTGTCTTAAAATGTTTGAATAAACGTCCTTTTGAAGCCCTGAAAAGTTCGAGGCTGAATTCTTAATCAATTTTTTGTTATTAACAAAAAACGTGAAATCGCAACATTTTCTCAACACGTTTGCTTGGATTATTACTTTCGATTGAGAGGTAGGTAAAAAGTGTATAGAACTTCGTTTTTAGAAAATAAAATAAGCTTTCAAGTGAGCTCTTAACGAATATCCTACGATAAATAGTTTACAAGATATTAATTTGTTAATTAACATTGTGTGTTTTTCAGAGAAGACAAAGCGATGATGAATTTTCATTGTTGCAGAAAAAATCGCGTACGGGATTTTGCTATTAGATTCTGAAATTGGATAGTTCAAAGTATTAAAAAGCATTCTTTTTAGATTTCAAAATCCAAAAATGAATGAGGGGCGGGGGAGCACTAATTTTTAAACATTCATATTTTGTAAAAAAAATCTCTTGAGTTCAATTTTGCTGAAATATCTAACAGATTATGCATCTTCAGGAAAAAGAATGTTTTAGATGTCAACAAAATTTTTCACATTGTTTATGACAAATCATTATTTCCAAATTTAAAAAAATTTCTAATACAATTTGGCGTAGTTCTGTGAAATTGTTTATAAAATTCGTTTAAATAATATTTTTTTGCAACGAATATATTGCACGTAGGACTTTTTGGAAAGATAATAATTAAAATCCACCTTCCTCAATGGTTATATTCAATTTTTTTCAGATTTTTCTGGCAGCTGTAAGCACGGAAAAAATTATTGCTTATAACCATTTGTTACAAACAATGTGAAAAATTTTGTTGACATCTTAAACATACTTTTTCCTGAAGATGCACAATCTGTTAGATATTTCAGCAAAATTGAACTCGACAGATTTTTTTACATAATATGAATGTTTAAAAAAAAGTGCTTCCCCATCCCTCTATCATTTTTGGATTTTGAAATCCCAAATATATCCAATTTGAGAATTCAATAGCAAAAACACGATCGAGATTATTTTGTAACAATGAAAATTCATCATCGCTTTGTCTTCCCTGAAAAACGCACAATGTTAATTAACAAATTCATATCTCGTAAACTATTTGTCGAAGGATATTCGCTAAGGGCTCATTTTAAAGCTTATTTTATGCTCTAAAAACAAAATTCTAGACAATTTGTATCTATCTCTTAACTGAAAGTAACAATCCAAGCAAACTTGTTGAGAAAATGTTGCGATTTAACGTTTTTTGTTAATAACAAAAAATTGATTAAGAATTCAGCCTCGAAATTTTCAGAGATTCAAAAGGACCTCCATCCAAACATTTTAAGATAAAGTTCTCCGTGCTGCTAATTTGTTCTAGCAAATGGCTTTTTTTGCGGCTAATTTGACTGTACTATTGGAATTGTTTTGTAATCTTTCATAACCTCAAAACAAATAATTAATTATGATTTTTCACTTCCAGATGACTGATGCTAATTGCTAAAGTTACCATGTTTTTGTCAATATTTTAAAAATTATAAAATTACCCTAACAACTACTTATTTCTAAAAATGAATTCACGATTTTATTTGATTCTCCTAACTGTAGATTTGAGTTTTTAGTTTTGAAATTTTGTGAAGTCAGGAAATTCATGGTAAATTCAAAGAGTCAGGAATTTTGTAAGCTTGATTAAAAGTGAACAGTTAAAGATAATTTTTAAAAAAGGCTCACCAAAATTTTCTTAAAGGAGTGTAAGAACAAAAGAATTTCCATAAAAGCTGTGAAGCAAGCTGTAAAATGTACTACATTTATAAATTTTACTCGAATATCGATCACAGTCTAATAAGGGAAAAATGTGAAAAAAAGTTTAATTTAGGAATATTTAAAAACATTTTTATGAATTCGGTTGTGGGGAATTTTTTTGAAAATGTTTGGAAGAATAAAAGGTTTTTATAATATTTAAGTTAGATATAATTTATTTTAAGTTATTTAAAACAGTAAAATCCTCCAGTAACAAACTTCTACAGAGAATATTATCATTAAAATCTAATAATTTGAAATTTGGTAATATATAAATTAAAGCAGAACAAATTTTTAATGAGAATAAAGAATTTTATAAGTTTAATATATTTTCCTGAAATCTAAACTTTTTATTTTTATAATATCTAAAATTGAATTTTCAGAATAGGCAAAAAATTCGATTCAATCTTTAGAAGAGACTTTAGAGAATTTCAATTCCTCTGTGAATGATAACTTAGAAAAATACGAATAATTTAAGCTCTTCGTACTTACTACATTTGAATGTTCTCTGATCACAGTCTAATAATTAAATTTATTTGATCTCATAAAATTAAAAGTTCTTTGATAACTTAGAAAAAGACAAATAATTTAAGCAATTCGTACTCAGTACATTTGAATGTTCTGTGAACACAGTCTAATAATTAAATTGATTTGATCTCATAAAATTAAAAGTTGGTTGATTTAAAATATATTTGATTTTAAAATATATTTGATTTATTTGATTTTAAAATATAAAAATTTAACAGAGTCTGATTTAATGCTGTGAAATTTTTAAATATTTTTAATTAATATTTCGCTTCAGAAGTTTTAAATTGTGGAATTTGATACAATTTTGCTATGAGTACATGGGTTATGGTAAATTTTTTCCATATTTACCATAATTCTTGTATTCATATAAGGTTTGATTAAAATTCTTAATATTTTAAATTTCGAAAGTGTAATATCAATTAAAAATATTAATGGATTTAAAGCTTTCAATTTCTTTTATTTGAAACACAGCGGGGAAATAGGAACCAATGAAGCTCTGCGTTATGCACATGCGCATCTCTCCGAAAACAACCGATGGATTTTAACTGATCTTCAATGACTGACTTCTTGCATTTTGAATCAGTCAAATTTGACTGATAATCAGTTACTTTTAACTGATTCAGACTTAGAGAATTTGTAAAGCAAACTTGAAAAATCTAAAAGGTTATTTTAAAAATTGTATTTTGAAAACGCTCGAAAGTTGAAAGCTTCCAATTCAAAAGTTTGAAATCCTGTTGATTTTGACCATTATTCTGATCTTTAATATAATTAATTTTCAAAAATTCATAAAAATGTCATAAAACATTCCAACTGTTAATCTGTACAACTCGATTACGAATTCGTGAATGGAAATCTGTGCGTGGCGAAACGACTCTCATTTGCCTCGTATGAGTTTGACCCCATCATCTCTCATCTTAAGGGTTAAAGTTTACAGTTTATACAATCGCGTGCTAACCAGACAACATCCGGCCGTTTAGAACCTCTATCTAAATCTGGCAATTATGCGTGAGATTAAAATTGCAAACTGAGATGTAAAATTCCCGAATTACCCTTTACAAATAAGGAATAATAAAATTATGCCACGTCTATTGACATCAGCATATCCCAATCCAATTTACAATTACTATCATTTATTTCAATAAAAAATAGTCGAAAAATAACTTTTTAAAATGAATTCCAAGGATAAAAAAGGTATATTTATTCGAAAGTATTCATACATATAAAACACCCATAAGGCGCTTGATGGACGAGGAATAGCAAAGGAACATTGAATTTAAAGGCACTGTATGATAAGATTTCTCGTCCGGGTCTGTAAACATTCCCAAAAAACGAGAAAGGAAATGGATTCGACTTTCTCACATTCACGAGGTGCTGACGCCTTATGGCCTGTGTTTATATCGCGGCTGGGCATATGTAGTTATGAAGGTTACGAATGGCAGGAAACGTTTTAACCTAGACTAAACTGCGCCTTAACCTTTATGGAAATTTAGGCTCGTTCCACGAAATCCACTTAAATCGCACGAGAGAAGCATTAACATCGTTCTCAGTGGACAAATATTAAGGTTTACGCTGGGAGGGCACATATAATGAACCAAATTAGCATTTTCTGGCCCCCATACTTGTCTCACAGTTTTTTCCACGGGGTAAAAACTAACGCTCTCGCCATCGATTACAAGCCCAGAATATCTGTTTCTTGATTAAAACTAAACGCTTTTCATTTCCATGTAATTATTTTCTGTTTCAAATATGTAGAATCTACTTATAAAGATTAAACAGAACAAGAAATTTACCAAGTCTGACAGATTCATTCGCATTAATGAGTCGATTTGAAAATTTAATTTTTTTTTGGTATAAAATACAAACACATTTAAGAGAAAGCAAATATTTTATGCCCCAGATAGAATAACTTTTAGCTAGATAGAATTTAAAATAAGTGGAATTTCTTTTATCTGCGTACAAATCTTTTAACTAATTTAAATACATTTTTATAGTGTTACTGCATTTAAAAATATCTAATTCTTGAAAGAATTGACTAGTCTTAGAAAGTATAAAATAATTTCCAACTCTATATGCCTACGAAAAAAATATTATTTTAAATTTTTGATACAGATAACAATGAACAAAAAAGCATATAAATATAAAAATTAAATAGCAATTATAAGGTTGTTTGTAGTAGCAGTTTTTGTTTTTTAATATATATTTTGTATAATAAATTTTGTGATAATCAATCAATTAAACAATACCAATGAATCAAATGTAATTAGTTGCAATTAATTACAACCAATTCACGAACAATCATTAATTAATTAATAAATTGTAAAGTGTAACATAGTGACAGTAATATGACAAACAAAAATAATAAACACAACATATAGATAATTATAGAAAAATATAAAAAATTTTAAACCATTTTTTAAACATTATTTTTAATACCAGAGGGTTAATACAAATCTTCATCATGAATTATACTAAATATTATACGAAATAAATATTATACTAAAAACTGCAACCCGTCAATTTTGATTCAAACTCAGAGAAAACTTAGGGATCGTCCATATATTACGTAACGCTAATGTGAGAGAGAAGGAAATATGATTCCCATGCATCTGAGAGAGACAGGAATATACAAGCGTTACGTATTATATGGACGACCCCTTATTCTCAAGTTTTAAAAAATCGTTTTTCAACCTCTTTTTCGTGATTCGATATGAAAATTTGTTTATATTAAGAAAAATTTGTTTAGTCAGAAAAAAAGTTTGATTCAAACAAATTTTTTTTTATTCAAATAATATTTGTTTGAATCAAATGTTTTTAACCCCACCTTAAGAAAAAAATCGTGCAACAAAATGTTGTTTTGTTGGCTCAACAAAATTTTTTAAGGTTCAACAAAACGTTTTGTTGGTTTGAAGAAACATTTTTCTGTGCAAAAAAAATTGTTTGAACAAAAAAAAAAATTTTGTTGCACAAATACCAACAAAATTATTTTGTTGTCCGAACCAAACAGTTTTCTCAGTGCATATATTTTTGATTTTAAAAAATTTTGTTTGAATGTAAAAAACTGTTTTCTGAGTGCAATTGTCACCATAAATTTTCCAAGTAAAATAAATAAGTATATTCTGCAAAGTTTGTAGAGGAAATAAGGTTTCGAATTTTTCTTATTGCTTCTAGTGAAGAAGGATTGGGTAAATATAAAGGGCCTTTCGATTTTCTCGCTTGACCATGGTATACGTTCAGTGAATTCGTACCCTTATAACCCCATGGATTCTCATATGCACTTAGTTTTCATTGCTGGCCCGTCGTATGTAATATAATATATTTCCTAGTCTGTGGCTCCCCACGGAACAGTGTTCACTCGCATTCCTCCTAAGGTTGGCCGAGTGCAATAGTGGGCCTCGACCTCCACCTTTCCCACCTTATCACTCCCCCCTTTTCCTCCACCCAAGAGCTATCGTAAGGCAAGGAGCCACAGCCACATTTTCACCCCTAAGCGAAACTCACCCCGTCCACGTTTCCCAGCAATTACGCTCGGAATCTAACGACCGCCGTATCGAACGAACAATGGCTCCCCGTAGATGTGTGATTTCGCGAGATTTCACCTAATCCGAGCGCAAGCTCTGACGATCGGTTTTTCAAGAGCACTCGAGCCTTTTATAAAATCCAGGGGTTAAGAAGTGAAACATTAAAACAATTATGTTTTAATTTATATATTTTTGCGATTTCGGACTGTTGGTTTTATTTCGTTTTTTATGTTGTCTATTTATAATGTAAGTTGTACACTAGGGTGGTCCAAAAATGCATTGAAATTTCTGTTTTCGAATTTTCATGCCTTCACTCCCCAAATTTGTCCGAATCCACCAAAAAAATGCATTCTTTTTTTTTTTAATCTGATATTTAGAGCTTCCGCAAGCCCCATGAAGCTTGACACGTATTCTGCCGTCCAAAGTAAAAAGATAAGTAAGTGACTTTGTGGTTTAGGGTTAATTTCCTAAACCTAGCAATGGAAAAGTCGACCTAAGCGACAATGTCACTTATGTATCTTTTTACTTTGGACGGCAGTATTTCCCATAAGAAAAAAATACATTTTTGTAAATTTTATTCAGAATCGTCAATATTAGGTGAATCGAGTTCAAACTCGATTCATTTCTCTTCACAATTAGTCATAAAATATGAATAAAAAATTACTTTAAAATATCACCCCCATAAGTCTGTTTTATAGGGTCCCAAAAAACCCTATGAGTAAAAAATTGGGTTTGCGAGTTTTTGGAACTAATTATGATTTTTTTGCGGTTTTTTCAGTAGAAATTGTTTATAATACATAAAATATTACTAATTGAAAAGTTGAAAACAAGTTGAACATTCCGAAGAAACCGCGACTATCTAACTCTATTCTAAGAGAAAATTGCTATAAACAATAATAAATTGTTTAAACAATTTATTTAAACTTCTAATTATCAGTAGAAAGTAATATTTTATGTACTAGAAATAACTTGTATTTTAAAAAAACCCCAAAAAATCACAATTAGCGCCAAAAACTCGCAAAACCCAATTTTTCACTTATGGGGTTTTTTTGGGACCCTATAAAAGAAACTTATGGGGATGATATTTAAAATGTAATTTTTAATTTGTATTTCATGGCTAATTGTGAAGATAAATGTTCAGTTTCAACTTGATTCACCTAATATTGATCATTCTGAATAAAATTTAAAAAAACATCTTTTTTTCTTATAGGAAATACGTATTAAACTTCATGGGGCTTGCAGAACGTCTAAATATCATTTTTAAAAAACGCATTTATTTTTTTGTGCATTCGAACAAATTTGGGGGGTGTGAGCATGAAAATTTGAAAAAAAAACAATTGGACCACCTTATTGTACACTATATGTTTTAATAACGAGAATCTGAGGGGTTAATTACATACTTAGATTGCAAGATTGCGTAAAGATTGCATAAGATTGCAGGATTGCCAGAAATTACATGAGATTGCACAAAGATTGAACGAGATTGCATGGAAAAGCATGAGGTTGCATACAAATTGCAAGATTGTATGGGATTGCTTGAGATTGCAAAAAGATTGCACGAGATTACACGGAATTGCATTGGATTGAACGATATTGCACGGAATTGTAAAAAGGTTACATGAGATTGCATTGGATTGCATGGAATTCCACGAGATTGCATACAGATTACATGGGATTGCAAGATTACAAAGAAATGCATCGGATTGCATAAAGAATGTTTGGGATTCTAAGGATTGCAAAAAATGGAATGGAGTTGCATGGAGATTGCGTGGGATTGCACGAAATTGCATACTATTGCACGAGATTGAAAACAAATTGCATGGGATTGGAAGGGATTACAAAAAGATTGCGTCGGATTGCACAGAATTCCACGCGATTGCAAAAGATTGCCTACAAATTACGTGACATTCCAAGATTACAAACGAATGCATGGGATTGCAAGATTACAAAGAATTGCATGAGATTGCATCCAGATTGCACGAGATTGTAAGATTCCTAAAGTAAACCAAGATTGCCAAGGATTAGCAAAGATTTCTAAGGATTGAATTAAAAAGAAAGTTTTGTGTCAAGCCAAAAATTGGGCTTAATTCAAGCTGTAACACTTTTAAGACCAGAGAAAGAAGAATAGACTTATCCATTATACATGGAGACAAAGTACACCTAAAACCAGCTGTGAGATGAACTAGACTTTTTTTATGTGTGACAAAGATTGCATAAAGATTGCACTGAATTGCAAGATGGCAAAGGATTAGATAGAGATTGCATGGGATTGAATAAAAATTGTAAGATTGCATGGGATTGAAAGATATTTCAAGATTGCTAGATATTACCAAAGATTGCGTAAATATTCCACAAGATGGCATACAGATTGCTCTGTATTGCAATATTGTAAAGGAGTAAATAGAGATTGCATTGGCCTGCATACAAATTTTAAGATGGCTTGGGATTGCAAGAGACTGTAAGATTGCCAAAGCTTGCTTAAAGATTGCCTAAAGATTGCAAAAAGAGAGCTTGGGATTGCATACAAATTGTAAGATTGAAAAAGTTTGCATAAAGATTGCACTAGATTGCATAGAGATTGCTTGGGATTGCATACAAATTGTGAGATTGAGAAAGTTTGCATAAAGATTTCACTGGATTGCAAGGTGACAAAGGATTAAATTTAGATTGCATGGCACTGCTTACAAATGGTAAGATTGCACGGGATTGCAAGATATTGTAAGATTGTTAAAGATTGCCAAAGATTGCATGAGATTGCATACCAATTGAACTGGATTGCAATATTGCAAAGGATTGCATAGAGATTGCAATATTGCAACGGATTTCATAGAGATTGCAATATTGCAAAGGATTGGATAGCGATTGCATAGAAATTGCATGGGATTGCATAAGATTGCACAAGATTGCATTACATAGTGTAACAAGATTGCACGTGAGTAACTGATCCCTCCCAAGAATCTTAAGGATGTCCTTCCAACACTCAAAATAATTCAATCTTCATCTGGAATTATAAAATCAACCAAAAAGAGCGTTTTGTTAATTCGGATAAATTTTAGAAGAGAAACTAAAGCGTCTTACATAAAACAACAGTTTGAATTATAATTGCTTATTTAAAAATAGTTATTATAATATTTGTGTTTTTTCTTTCCTCTTCGACAAAAGTCGTAATTTTCATTGAATTTCAATTTTCAATGGCTCACTTTTTTCTTTAAAACATCCTTTACAATTCTATTTGGCACGTTTTTATTAAAATTTGTAACTTGGTATACTGTTTAATTTGTAAGATTATTAACAGTATAGTTTCTAAATAAAATAATTTTAATAAACACGTACCAAATAGGGTGCGTAAGGGATCTTTTACGGATCTTCTTACGTACCAAAGGATTTTTTAAGGAATAAAATCAGCTCTTGAGAATTGAAATTGAACGAAAATTACGACTTTTGTATAATTCTTTTTCTGTGAAGGAAAAAAATACAAATATCCAAATAAATATTTTGAAATAAAATAAAAATCATTAAAGGAAGGAACTTAATGTTTAACTGTTTTGAAGGAAACAATTATGATCCAAACTATTTTTTTCTAAAGTACCCTTAGGTTACTTTTTCAAAATTCGTTAAAAATAATTTTGGATTTATTCGCCTTGAATTTGTCACGTAAAATAATCTTATTTGACAATAAAATTATTATTAAAAGCATCATCCATCTAACAAAATAAAGAATTTGGTCCACTTGACAAAAACTTTGTTCACTTAACCAAACTTTTTATTTAAATCACCCAAATGCAGTCAATCAAACGATATTGTGGATTGAACCACATTTTTTTCCGATTGAAAATTGCAGTTACCAATGTTTAAACCGAGTCATTTATATCTTTTTCATATCCAAAAATTGTAAAAAATGACAAATTCTAGCATTTAAATTCCTAAGAATAATAAACAGTTTATCAAAATACAATTCTGGCAGTTTGAAGGGTTGATTTTCGTTTAGGCAATTCGAATATGTAAAGGGTATAAGGGGAGGTGTAAGTTGCTAAATTAGAGAGGTAAATTGGGATTTATGTATGCCAAAGCAACGGATCTTCTCGAGTGCAATATGGCGTGTTCTATGGTGCAGTCACATTAGATTCTATCGTGCAGGTGTCTGGCAGGACCATGGAATATGCGAGACAGCTCACAAATTCGTGGTATCTTACGTTCTTTTTCAACATAAATTTTGCTTTCAATACAATCGCGATGTTACCGAACTCGAACACGCACCTTTTTTCTTATGTCCTTTTTTCCTTCCTTCTTTTTCTCCTTCATTCTTCGCAAGAATTAAAAATCCTTGATTGCACGTGCCAATGAAGAGCGCAGCTGTGAACTCTGACACAATATCTACTTTTTTTTCTTTGAATTTACTTGTCAAATTTCTATATACAAAATATGCATTGGAACGAATTCTTCAATTCAAAACCAATGCAAACTTTTAAATTTTTTCATTAATATCAGAGAAAAAAACGATAAGGTTTACGCAAATTTACAGAATAAATTTTAGCAAATTTTATTCTTAGTTTTTTTTAGTGCACCAACTACTTTCTTAAATGTTTTAACAATTTTGGAAGCTTCCGTACGGAAATTGGCCTAATAATCTCTATTGAAATATTGAAAATGGCGCTCCTATAAGGGCCACAAGAGTTTTCCTCGCGTAAAAATTAGAGAAATTCCCTCATCAGGGCTTAACCTGGCTCAAATGTGTATGTCCTTGTTATTAATGTGGCATCCTTAATTTGTCCGCTTTTATGGTCAAACGGCTCGGCCCATGATGGGGCCACAAAAGGGGTCCATGGGAAATGCATAATAATCGGGCATTAACATGGGCACTTGTCTGGGGCTTTGTCAGAATGCCATTTTAGGATCCCTAATAATTTTGAGTAACCAACCTAACGCGGTCCTTATTAGTTTTCCTGGTTTTCCGAATAGGGGCCCTAATAATATAATAATAATATGGAAAACTAATCAGGGACCCATAAGAGCCTTATTACAATTTCAAATACAAAAACGGGTATACAAAAACTACTCGGATTAGGGTGGGTCGAAAAAACAAAATTTTGGAAATCGAAATTGGAACTATGTGGAAAAGTAGTGTATTAGGACCCTGAAAAAGTATAATTAATTTGATGTTGATTGATGGACACCTTCAGATTGCGCGTTAGCAAGAAAGTGTTTGAAAAAATTCTTATTTTCATAATTTTGATATTTTCGTGAATGTCAATTTTTTTTACATTTCTAGAGGCCTTAAACGACTTCCAAAATTTGTACAGATTTTTATTTGCAGCCCTATCAGAGATTATTAATATTTAGTAGGCCTCTGTTTTCAAAAAAAAATTTTAAACCCTACAGAAATGTAAAGAGAATTTTTTCAGGTATCTAGAACGTTTCTACTGGTAAAAATATGCTGGAAAAAAATTTGATTTTAAAAGATATTTCTAACGTGTGAGGACGTTTTAAAGATAAAAATACACTAGGAAAGAAATTGATAAGTCTATATAATCAAAAACAAAGGTACAGCCTGTTTTACAAAAAGTCATTTTCTTTTTTTTTCAAATTATCTTTTTACCTTCTGAGGGCTTTCCAATAGTAAAAATACACTAGAAAAAAAATTTGCAAGTCTAGAGTATCGAAAAAAGGAAGGCAGCAAGTTTTAAAAGTTGTATTTGTAATTTTTGTATTTCTTCCTCATAAAGGAAGCTTTGTAACGATGAAAATTTTCGAATCTCATTTTTTGACATTTCTCGACCTAATTCGACCCCAAGAATCCAGAAAGGAGGTTTTTAAAAAATTTTCGTATATGTACGCGTGTGCGTGTGTGTCAACAATGCCTTTTTAATTACATCTCACAAACAAGTTGAGCTAGGGTTACGAAATTTGAAGGAATTATAGTCCCATATGATGTCCAAAATTTTTAAAGTTTTGAGCCGGATCTAAGAAGGAATATTTTTTTTCGATTTTATATTTTTCTCAAAAATCGTTTTAGATGTTATTTTTTTCAATTTTTATTATAGTCAAAAAAATGTATTCTAGATTTGATGGTTGCACAGAAGTACACCTTTTTCTACCAAAAAAGGTTTATGTTGATTCACTAAATATCTTGATATAACAGAAAACAAATTTGAAAAATTCGAAATTTTCAATAATTTTTATCACTCTTTTTTAAGTAATAAAAGACTTTCAAAACATAATTTTTTAAATACGGAGTGATATTTAGTTGATAAAAATCAATATAATGCTTGTAATCATCTTCAAACAAAAACTTTCCTCATCTAAAATGTTTGAATTTTGAATTTTTCTGTTTATAAGTAAAAATGTTTTCCAGTTTTGGGAATATAGAAATATTATTACAACCAAATTTATTCCTTTTGACGAAACAAATCAATTGAACTATTATTAATTGTAAAAAATAGCTTTTATGGGGAAGCATAGTGTTCATGAAATGAACACAATTAAGATTCACCCCAACATAGAAATAGCCAAACTAGTAACTACTTGGCAGCGGTTTTTTTAAAATTATTTTTTTACTTGGCTCTGACAATATTTTTAAATACTTGTTTTCCGTTAATAAAAATACATCGGTTAAGTGGATAGCAGAAGGAATCATTTGTTTTCGAAAAAAGTGAAATAAAAATAAAACAAGCAGTTGCAAAATATGCTAATTACTTATTTTTAATTCTTTAATTAAAAAATTTTTTCTGGTGTATTTTTAATAACGGAAAGCACTTAGGTGTTTAAATATATTATCAAAGTCAAGTTAAAAAAAAATAATTTCAAAAAATACAAAAATAATTACTTTTAAAACTTGCTGCCTTCCTTTCTTCGATTCTCTAGACTTGCCAATTTTTTTTCTAGTATATTTTTATTATTAAAAAGTGCTTGGAAGTTGAAACGATTTTTAATGCCATTTGGAAGAAGATAATTTGAAAAAATATGACAATCAATTTTTGGAAAACAGGCTATATCTTTGTTTTTGATCAAATAGACTTATCAATCTTTTTCGTAGTATATTTTTATCAGTAAAAAGCCCACAAACGTTGCAAATAACTTTTAAAGTCAGTTGAAAAAAAAATTAAAAAACATAAAACCTAGTTTTTTAAATAAATTTACTGTGTTTACATTTATGATTTTCCAAGATTATGAAGTTCTTTTCTAGTGTACTTTTACTAGCAGAAAAAAGTCTCAAATACCTGAAAAAATTCTTTCATCGTTTCCTGTAGATTTTAAAATTGTTTTCTGAAAATAGGGGCATATTAAACATAAATTATTTGCAAGAAAACGTTAATTAAAAGGCTAAAAATGTTGGGCGACGTTTAAGACTTCCAAGCACGTAAAAAAAATTGGCACATATGAAAATATCAAACCTCCGAAAATCATAATTTTTTCAAACACTTTTTGCTAACCCGCAATTAAAAGGCGTTCATCAATCTACGCACCAAATTAATTATATAAGGTCATTATAGATCAGAAAAATCATGATTGAATTTTG
This sequence comes from Euceroptres primus, assembly GCA_037177015.1. Classification (NCBI taxonomy): domain Eukaryota; kingdom Metazoa; phylum Arthropoda; class Insecta; order Hymenoptera; family Figitidae; genus Euceroptres; species Euceroptres primus. The sequence continues at coordinate 278,526 of JBAGKK010000501.1, read as the reverse complement.
GTGTTACAATTTTTTAAATTATATGTAATAAAGTCGAAAAAAATGTTAAAGTTTTGGCCAAAAAAAGTCCAAAAATATTTGAATTTCATTTTTCGTCAAGTTGCCTAATTTTTTTGAAATTATGATATAAACATTTCTTAAAATTTCACCTTTCTTTTCAAAAAAAAATTTATGGAGACTTTTAGGGATCCAAAGATATCGCCATTTTAGTGGGACCGCGCGTTGTTAATACAAAGTGTATTTACTGTTCAAAAAAGGTCTACAGTCTTTAATTATCATCCGATTTAGACGTTCTTTTGTTAAAATTAAAGAGAGTTAAATTCCTAATAAACGTAGGATGAACTGTTTTCGAGTCATTGACTTTTTAGCCTATTTTTTTTAACAAAGTTTTAAAAAATATTTTCCAGAAGAATTTTTGTTTATCAGTTCTTATCACTTAAATATATTTGCAATGAACTTTCAATAACAGTGGAACATGTACAAGAGGCAACAAAATTTTATGTTATGCCATATTATTGTTATAAACAAATATATATATATATATATTAGTCGGCAAAGAAGTTTTTTCTGTGCAAAAGCAGCATGAGAATTATCTATTTGTTTATAAAATGTTTTATAAAAATATATATATGTATATATATATATATAAGTAAATAGAGATAAAAGTTTATGCATAGACAATTTTTATAGCATAATTTGAGCAGTTCTGTTTTAAGGAAAAAATTGGTTATTCTAGAAACTCCAGATTCATTATTAGTTTATGAAATTTGTTTATAAACAATTTGTTACAAATTATTAACTAATTTTTGCAACGCATGAACGTTTTTATTAGAATGTATTGTATTTTCATTTAAAAAAGAAACGTTTTCTACTCTTCAAAACATGAATGCAATATTTTTTAATTTCATTTGTTTGTGACACTACAATTGTATAACTAACAAATTGCTCCTTGTGTATGCTCCACCATCACTGAAAGTTCATAGCAAATATATCTAAGTAATAAGAACGAACAAAAAAATATTCTCCTGGAAAATTTTTTTTTCAAACTTTATTAAAGAAATAATAGGTTAAAAATCAATGCCTCGAAAACAATTCATCGTACATTTTTCAAAAATATAATTCTCTTTGATTCTTAAAAAGAAACGTCCATATCAGTTGATAATAATTAAAGACTGTAGACCATTTTTGAACAGTAAATATACTGGGTACTAGGAACGCGCGGTCCCACTAAAATGACGATCAATTTTCTTTTTTTGAAAGAAAGGTGAAATTATAAGGAACTTTTAAATTATTATAATTTTAAAATTGTATTTTTAAATATAACACCTCTACATTTTATTAAAATCCAATTATCGGTTTCAGAAATATCGATAATTAAAGAAAATGTAACACCAAAATTCAAGATAGCGTAACGTCCGTAATTTTGAAACTTTTCAAAAATACTTTGGGATGAAAATGTCTCTTATACTATACTATAACCTTAAAATTGGAAAGTTTCCAAGTTTTCTGTACCTGAAATCCAGATGCTTTCAAATTATTATTCATCTTCGAACTCGAGAGCTTCCAAAATTGATAGCCTAACAATTCAAAAGCTTCCGAATTGTTATTTTTTAAATTTGAAACCTCCTCAGTTTCTATTTCTTAAAGATTAACATTGGACAACTTCCAAATGTGATTTATGTGATACATTCTACAAAAATTCTAAAGCTTCCAAAATTGATAGCCTTTTAATTCGAAAAACTTTCAAGTAAATTTAAATTTGAAAGCTTCCAAAGTTGTAATTTCTTCAAATTTTAAAGCTTCCCAGTTTGGATGTTTATAAGCTAAAAATTGGAAAGCTTCCAGCTTCCAACTTTAGTTGAAATCCAGATGCTTTCAAATTATAATTCACCTTCAAATTCGAGAGCTTACAAAGCTGATAGCCTCACAATTCAAAAGCTTCCAAATTGATTTTCTTCAAATTTCAAACGTTCCCAGTTTCTATTTCTTAAAGCTTATTAGTACAGTCTAATTAGGATTTCTATTAGAACAAATTAGCAGCATAGAGAACTTTGTCTTAAAATATTTAGATGGACGCCCTTTTGAAGCCCTGAAAAGTTCAAGGCTGAATTCTTAAACAATTTTTTGTTATTACCAAAAAACGTGAAATCGCAACATTTTCTCAACACGTTTGCTTGGATTGTTACTTTTGATTAAGATATAGGTAAAAAGTGTATAGGACTTTGTTTTTAGAGCATAAAATAAGTTTTAAAATGTGGCCTTAGCGAATATCCTACGACGAATAGTTTACGAGATATGAATTTGTTAATTAACATTGTGCGTTTTTCAGGGAAGACAAAGTGATGATGAATTTTCATTGTTGCAAAAAAAATCGCGATCGGGTTTTTGCTATTGAATTCTCAAATTGGATAGTTCAAAGTATTAAAAAACATTTTCTTAGATTTGAGAATCCAAAAATGACAGAGGGTTTGAGGAGCATTTTTTTTAAAATTCATATTTTGTAAAAAAATCTGCGTTTAATTTTGATGAAATATCTTTAAACAAATTTTATAAACAATTTCACAGAACTACGTCAAACTGTAATAGAATTTTTTTAAATTGAAAATGATGATTTGTTATAAACATTATGAAAAATTTTGTTGGCATCTTAAACATAATTTTTCCTGAAGATGCACAATTTGTTAGATATTTCAGCAAAATTGAAGGCAACAGATTTTTTTTACAAAATATGAATGTTTAAAAAAAAAGTGCTCCCCCCGTCTGTCATTTTTGGATTCTGAAATCCAAAAGAAATGTTTTTTAATACTTTGAACTATCCAATTTGAGAATCCAATAGCAGAAACTCGATCGTGATTTTTTTGCAAAAATGAAAATTTATCATCCCTTTGTCTACCCTGAAAAACGCACAATTTTAATTAACAAATTCATATCTCGTAAACTATTCGTCGTAGGATATTCGTTAAGTGCTCATTTTAAAGCTTACTTTATGCTCAAGAATATTGAAAAAATTATTGAATGGCACTAATCTACATGTTATCATGGCTACATAAACATTTTCACCCTACTTCATGATGTCAAAAACAAGACTTCTCGAAAAAAACATAAAAAACATTTGACTGTTCAAGAATCTTGGTTAAAAATATTCTCGAAATTTCGAGCGATACGAAGCAAGATCAAGATTTTCTTGCCTTGAGGTGCATCACTATTTTAGATCCACCCTAATTTAGATATTCAGAGCGACTTCCAAAAATCAATTCTCTTCATCCCGAAAAAGAAAAATCGTCAAACACCCGGAATCGCTCTCCCTTCACATCCAATATACCCTTCGCGCAAATCCGTAAGCCTATTTTTCCCAGATTCATGGTAATCCGCGCCCGATGCATACTCGAACAAACCGAGATCTACGCATATGCCGCAATAAATATTTTACAGGAGCCGGGTCCGATTCGGTGTTAGGCGCATTTTTTTTTATTCAGGGGTCACACCCCCTCTAGATCTTCGGTTCCTTCGAGGGGTGAGTTTTTTTCTATTATGTCGTGATTGTTTATTGACGAAGTGGACTCTCTGGGCCGGGCGTTACATTCTCGTCGGGACATCTATTACTTTGTTGTTTGCTTCTTTCCAATATGGGCTCCTCTCCTCCTCTCTTCATATATCGGATCGTGGATGTGTTCACACGTACACGGGGAATCCTTCTGCCGTGACCAGTTCAAGTAACCCCTCCGAGGGTTGGAAAACTTAGAAAGAAGTGGGTAAAGTAAAAGGTCCAAGTCTGAGAAAGAAGGAGCTCGTTGGCGAGTCGTGAACAGGAAAAGAGGGGGTCAGTTTTGTCCCAAGTGTGCAATGGTCAGAGCCATAGATCACGCAATATCAGTTGTCAGGCCAGTCGAACGGATCGGCTTTCTATGGGGTGGTGCATGTGGAGGACTGGACACTGACTATCCCCGAAGTGCGAGTGATGACCCCCCCGAGACTTTGTCCCATGCAAAAACACAGCTCGTACGCTAAAACACATACACACACATAGACCCTAACCGTTACTTCGCTTTTACCTTTTCTATTTATGGTGGAGGACACATAAAAAGGAATATGTAACGAGCCGCGATAATTCAGTCCTTTCTCGTGGTATGGGGAAAAGTTTCCTTTTTTATCGGTCGAATCCTCGGATACCACGGCATAATATGAAGTAAGAAGAGGAGAGTGAGAGAGATGAAAATACTAAAAAGAGGGTTCGATATTGTTTGACAGGGTCCGGCGAAATACGCTTCTCAAACGCGTTTTCCCTGCAGACCGTGAATGCGAAATTGCCCGGCCACTCGGCGTGATTCTCGATTCCGCTCCTGACTTATTTATGTGATTGCCTGGAGTCGATGTGAAACAATGTTCCCGTCGTGTCTATAAGGGATCGAGGTGTATTTTTCGTGCTTCCTTCACTGCGAAAGTAACCGCGGAAATTGATATAAACTTTAATCACACTTGTCAAAAGCTAGGAGACAAAGTGGGTGAATTTATTCTTCTGATTGCTTTTTGTTAAATTTCCATAAGGAGGCGCATGAATATACCCCAAAATTCACTTGTCCTAATTTTCATTTGACCGAAATACATGTTACCGAGTAATCATTTGCAATAATTTTTATTTATCCGAATAGCCATTCGCCATAATTTCTATTTATCTGAATGTTCATTTGAAATTATTTTGACTTATCCGAATCGCCATATGCCTTAATTTTTATTTATCCGAATTATCAATTGTCATAACTTTTATTTAAATTATAACTTAATTTTCGTTTCTCTTAATTTTCATTTACCTGAATAGCCATTTGTCCTAATTTACGTTTCTCTTAATTTTCATTTACATGAATAGCTTTTTGTCACAATTTTAAATTATCTGAATCGACATTTATCGGAATTTTTATGTACCCGAATAACCATTTTTCATAATTTTTATTTGTCCTAATTTTCGTTTTTTATAATTTTCTTTTATTCGAATTCACCTTTGTCGTAATTTTTATTTTTCCTAATTTTCATTTATCCTATGTAATTAGCATTTGTCCGATTAACTATTTGTGATGATATTTATTTATCCGACTTGCTATTTGTCATAATTTCTATTTATCCGAATCGTTATTTGTCCTAATTTTCATTCATCCTAATTTTAATTTGTCATAATTTCTTTGTAACCGAATTCTCATTTGTCCGAAGGAACATCCGCACTAATAATAATGACGCGAAATTCAAATTTAAACTTCTGATTGGTTGAATTTGAATTTCGCGCCATTTTTGTTTCCGCCATTGCCCGCGGATGTTCCTGCGAGCAAATGAAATTTAGGACAAATGAGAATTCGGTTATAAAAAAATTATGGCACATGGTAAATCGGATAAATGAAAATTATGACAAATGTCGATTCGGATAAATAGAAATTATGACAAATAACAATTCGGATACATAAATTATGTGACAACTGACGATTCAGATAAATAAAAATTAGGGCAAGTAGCTCTTCGGACAAATCGAAATTAGGACAAACGAAAATTAGGAAAAATAAAAACTATGACAAAGAGCTAGCAGGACAAATAAAAATTATGACAAATGACAATTCAGGTAAATGAAAATTATGACAAATGAAAATTAGAACTATTGACGATTGGGATAAATAGAAATGATGGCAAAAAACAAGTTGGATAAACAAAATTGATGGAAAATGGCGATTCGGACCAATGCAAATTAGGTCAAATGAAAATTAGGACAAATAAATTTACGCCAAATGTCCATTCGGATAAATGAAAAGTATAACAGATGAAAATTAGGACAAATAAAAATGATGACAATAAAAATTGCCCTAAAAATTAGGGCAAACGAAAATTAGGACAAATGGCTATTCGAGTAAATGAAAATGAGGAGAAACGAAAATTAGGACGAATAAAAATTATGACAAATGATAATTCGGAAAAATAGAAATTATGGCATATATGGCGATTCGGATAAATCAAAATAATGACAAATGTACATTAGAGTAAATGGAAATTATGGCGAACTGCGATTTGAATAAATAAAAATTATTGCCAATGATTATTCGGTAAAATGAAAATTATGACAAGTGAATTTTGGCGCCTCTTCCACAAGGCCATTCAAACTTGAACGATTATTCAGGTTTGCCGTTTGATCTTTTGAAATAGCAATGAAGTTCGCCGACTATTAAACAGATTTTTTATTTAATTACCTTAAAAATATTTTAAATGAAAAGGTTCTGTCGCTCTCATGAACATGTTTTTAACACTCACGCAGCAATGCTTGAAACCCTTCATGTCAATTCTAATCAAATATTTTTTCGACTTTCCATTCTGTTGTCAGGATTAAACTCGTGGCTGAAGATTCCTAAAACAAAAAAAAATGACTATTATAACCTGGTATCAGAAAATGAAAATAATTTGAATATAAAAGTTTTCTCATCTTAAGACCTATTTTAAAAGGAAGTTTAATATGTTTTATGTAAAACTACTGAAAAGGAATAGTGAAATAAATGAAAAAAAGAAAAACCAATATAAAACCAACCAAAATACAACTTTTCGCTTGTGTATTGAACATCAATATCATCAAATAATTGAAGGAAAGGGTCTTTGAACCATTAATTTAATTAATTAATTAATTAATTTTCTCACTTATTTTTTTTTTATCGTTCCTGAGAATTGTTTAGAAATATTCTGATTCTAATTTTGTAGTGCGGTCCACAGACAAAAGACGATCGTCTTCGTTCCGGGTGAACGAAAATTCGAACAATTTGCGTTCTACGAAACGATTTATGAAGAATACGCTGTTCTTCATGTCTTTTGGGACAATCTAAGCTCAACACCTGTTCCGTCGCGCCGTCATGCACACGATTAATGCCGTGCAAATGGACGCATACTTGCCAGAAAGCTAAGTATCCTAAGTGTCTTTAAATAATTGAGAGTATTTAGAGGTAATCAACGAATTGAATTCTAAAGTAGGCACGAGCGAACTGATTAATTTGAAATCTCAAAGCAGAATTCGCTACGAATTCAAAGAATCAAATTCAAAGAATCTTAGTTGATAACTGAAGGGTGGTAGTACAGAACTAGATAACCAACAAAATGTGAATTTTTCAGGGGAGTAAAAAAATTTCTGTAAAATCGAAATCACCATTCAAAGATGAAACAAAAGTCTACTTCCGAGCTGAAGTGCTACTGAATTGAGACCAAAAAGTGTTGATTAGAAAAAGTCATCCAGTTTCAAGGAAATAGTTATGGAAGTTGATAATATCACAGTGACACTAGCCTAAAATTCGAGCAGGCTCAGCTGCGGATTGTGATAAAAACTGCAATTATAATTAAGAAAAAAATAAAATCTTGCTCCTGAGATACTGAGTTGCTGAATAAGGATAAACAAAGTATGATGTAAAAAAGTTAACCAATTCCGAGTAAATCGACCGAGAATTTTGAGGTTACAATTTCTTAGGTTTTCAAAATTTGGTTCGGATAACGATTAACCCGTAGAAGGCACACTGGTGCGAATTCGCACCAACGAAAATTTTAATCTTTTAGAATTCAAAGGGAAATGAATTCAAGGTTTTCTCCCTGCTAAGTTAAATATGCAGTCCTCTATTGCGTCGGATAGCAAGAGACCAAGGGCCAGTTGCGTCTTTTCTTCCAAGAAAAAACACATAAAGTTCGAATTGGTGCGAATTCGCAGCAATGTGTGCCTTGAAAAATATTCAATTATTAATTTTATTACTATGAAATCTTGTTTTTATTAAAGTAAACATCTCATATTTAATTTCCATTAATTTTATATTTAATTTCGTTGAAGCATGAAGAAATGGAATAAAAAAGTAAAAGAAATTATTTTTTCAAAATTTTCGTTTTAAAACTTAAAGTTTACGAAAAATGGGGAAACTTTTTCGAAATATAAATATCACTAATCGATTGCGCATAAAATTTTACATAAGAAATCATGTCCAATTTTTAAATTATCTATAATTTTTAAGGAGATAACGAGCTTCGAAAACGGAAAATCCCGATTCGCACCAGTGTGCCTGTAGAGAGTGCGTGAAAGGAGTTTTGCCTTCTACGGGTTAAAAATCCAATTTTCAATTTTTTACAAAAATAAAAACTTGCTCGCGAGATATGGGGATGCTGAATGAGAATGTTTGATTTTAAAAAACAAAGAATGTTTCAAACAAAGAATGTTTGATTTTAAAAAATGATTCTGTTCCGAGATAATCAAGATTTAGTATAACGGTATCGCTCTGTGACAAACAATTTCTCGTAGAAAGTCTGGTAAAAAAAAGAGAAAAAATCAATAAACTTTAATAATTTCAAGGTATTCTTTAATTAATATGAAATTTAATTAATATCTTTTTTTAAAAAAGTGGCAATTTTTAAAAATTCAATTTTTCAATTTTTGCAACTAAACAAAGAAAATTTTTAATTAATTTCTGTCTGGAAAACCTTCTTTGGGATGCATATAAGCTTGCCAAATTTTCTCAGAATATTTTAATTGAAATTGTAAGAGCTGATTAAGAAAATATCAGTAACCTTATGTGCCATATTTGTTACAGTGGGCAGTAAAAGAGTTAAAAATGAGATTTCGAATAAATCCTTTTAGCACAACATGTATTTGATTTTTAAAGAATTTTTTATGCCAAAAACTCATTTTCCAGAAAAATGTTGGTTATCTGGTTCTCTGTCCTGCCACCCTTCAACTTTGCATCAGGGTGTTTCAAAAAAAATGTTGGACTGGAAGTCAAAATTAATTGATTTCTTGTGAGGTTCCCAAAAAAAGTGAACGTGTATTTTTTTATATCAGTTAATATTAACACGTGTCACTGGGTCCTTGAAGTTTCCCATAAGATTAACATGAGGAAAAACAAATTTTTGTAAATCTTTTTTAAAACAAGAAAATGTATAATTAGGTTGTAAGTTGCATCATCTGATGCAAACTTCTCAAGGAATATGAATCTGTCATTGATTTTTCATTTCAACTCTCCTAAAACCCATTTATGCATCGAGAGAACATACCTACTTTTCTCATATGATCTCGTCTCACGCTACGTTAATTTGGGTTAATTCAAACTATGACAGTACACATTCATACTTATTTAGTGTGATGTAGCGCTATACAAAATACGTATATTTGAAGTCTAAACTGTATGCTCTGAGACTAACAACGACACGCGTTTAATGTACAAACGAGCTAATGCCTTGAACGCATGGGGACCATACTATTTTAGTATGGATCACAAAAGCGTTCGGAGTAAGATTTACGCTCATCACATTTACTATAATAGTAAGCCACCTTACTATAATAGTATGGAGTTTTAGAGTTTCGAGTATGAGGCCTGTCATGCGTTAAATTCTACGCTATTGTACATTAAAAGCATGTCAGCTGTAAAAATTCATGAAGAACAAGTAAGAGCGCAGAGATACTTTTTCATGGATATTGTTTTGAATTTTCAGTACGAACTTTAAGCTATTAATGCTCCAAATTCATACCGTCTTAGCATGAATAGGTCAGGCATTAAATTCAAGTATTTCTCAAACATAAAACGTAAGTATGTTCTCTCGGTGTGGTACCTCAAAAACCACCCCCATAGCAGGGTAATCATAGTTTGACGGAATATTGACATTAATTATCACTTTTTCTCCATTTTTTCACAGATCCACATTAGTAGATAAATATTACTATTTTATTTACTTTTTAAGTGAAAACAAATTTTTAAACAATTTTTATTTGTTTAAATAATTTATTTTTTCAGAAATATTGTAAATTGATGGTATTTTCTCAATTCTACAAGATAATTAATCAACATTAAGAGTCAACGTATACATGTCAGTTGTTTTATAATTGTTTAAACAATGTTTCATTATTTAAACATTAAAATTGACAAATTAAACAATGTTTAATTATTGAAATGTAAATTCTAACCTGAATCTGTCGTAAAATCATAGTTTCTAAAAATAAATTATTCAACAAGTCCTATGAATTTATTGTAACTAGAATTTTTCAACTTCCTGTGAATTATTTAAACAATTTTCATTTGTTTAAGTAATTTTTTCAAAATATCGTGAATTAATGGTATTTTTATAACACTACAACTTCAAGAATCAACATGAAAGGTTTCAATTATTTATCAATTGCTTAAGGCTCGTTGATAAAAAGTTGTGAAATTTGGCCTATCGGTTTAAAAAAAAAATCTTTTCAGAACAAGCTAAAGTACTTTTTTTCCATTAATTTTGATCCAAAATAAAACGAAAATACCAATTTAAGCGATCAAGATTCATTTTTGTAGTGGAGATAAATAATATTTACATGTTAGGGAGGTTACCGAGTGGACATTCAATAAACGCAGAAAAATACAAAATTATTTTTAAAATATGTTGAGTGGAGGTAAAAAATTTTAAAAATATTGTAAAAGCTTTTTTTCGCAGTAAGTAATGAGCTTTAGATTTTTTAAGATTTTTTAAAGTGATTTCCAAATTCTAACCCAAAATATATACTTGTATAAGTATCAATCATTTATAAAATTTTGCTGTCATTATTTCCCAATTTTAGTGGACATTTTAGGTTCATTTTAATTTCCTATTCATTAATTTCCCATCCCACAAAGACATCTAAATTTTTAAAATTTTACCAAAAACTACATCGATACTTTATTCCAGTAGTATTTAAAAAAATATATTAAATAATGAAAATGTGTAAAACTGTCGGGATTTGAATTTCACAACTTTTTGACAACGATCCTTAAACAATTAATAATTATTGAAATGTAACTTCTAACCTGTATCTGATACATAGTTTTTTGTAAATTATTCAACAAGTCCCATGAGTTTATTGTAATTAAAATTTTTTCAACTTTCTGTGAATTGTTGAAACAACTTTTATTTGTTAAAATAATTTTTTTACTTTTTATATTTAAACAAATGAAAATTGTTTAAACCATTCATAGAAAGCTGAAAAATGTATTAATTCGAAAAAACTTATGAAACTTGTTGAATAATTTTCAAAAAACTATGATTTTTTATCGGATTCAGGTTAGAAATTACATTTCAACAACTAAACATTGTTTAAAGAACTAAAAAACAACTTAAATGTATATGTTGACTCTTAATGTTGATTAATTAGCCTCTAACATTGAGAAAACTGAATCAATTGACAATATTTGTAAAAAATAAATTATTTAAACAAATAAAAATTCTTTAAAAATTGTTTATTGCTTAAAAAGTAAGTAAAATAGTACGATTTATCTTCTAATGTGGATCTGGGAAAAAATTGCGGAAAAGTGATAATTAATGTCAAAATTCCTTCCAACTATGATTGCCCTGCTATGGGTGTGGTTTTTGGGGCTCCATAAAGGGGTTTAGGAGGGTTGAAATGAAAAATCACTGACGAATTCATATTCCTTGAAGAGTTTCTATCAGATCATGTAAGTTTCAGCCTATGATTATTTATACATTTTCTCGTTTTAAAAAAGATTGACAAAAATTTGTTTTTTGCCCATGTTTCCCGTGTTAATCTTATGTGAAACTTCAAGGATCCAGCGACACGTGTTAATATTAACTGATTTAAGAATAAAAAAATGTGTTTACTTTTTTCCGAAACCTCACAAGAAATCGATTAATTTTGACCTCCAGTTCAATATTTTTTTTTGCCTCATGTATTTTTGAAACACCTTTAGACAAAAATAAAAAGGATAGTCCCAAAAAAATATGAAACATTCTTTCACCTAAAATTATTTCTAGACACATGCTGAGTAGCTTCTAGTCAAAACGAACTATCATTGAACAATAACTGTCATTTTTATAAATAATTATTATAATTGTGTACTGATAACATTTGTTTACTGTAAATGTCTCGTAAACAAATTCCCAATGGCAGCCAACAAAAAATACGTTTCTAATGGATTTAGATGCACATTTTTTTTGCCCTATGCATTTTTGAAACACACTACTTTGCATTATTCATTGTAGTGCGAAGATATTCAGTAAAATTCATATATATATATATATATATATATATATATATATATATATGAATTTTACTGAATATCTTCGCACTACAATGAATAATGCAAAGTAGTGTGTTTCAAAAATGCATAGGGCAAAAAAAATGTGCATCTAAATCCATTAGAAACGTATTTTTTGTTGGCTGCCATTGGGAATTTGTTTACGAGACATTTACAGTAAACAAATGTTATCAGTACACAATTATAATAATTATTTATAAAAATGACAGTTATTGTTCAATGATAGTTCGTTTTGACTAGAAGCTACTCAGCATGTGTCTAGAAATAATTTTAGGTGAAAGAATGTTTCATATTTTTTTGGGACTATCCTTTTTATTTTTGTCTAAAGGTGTTTCAAAAATACATGAGGCAAAAAAAAATATTGAACTGGAGGTCAAAATTAATCGATTTCTTGTGAGGTTTCGGAAAAAAGTAAACACATTTTTTTATTCTTAAATCAGTTAATATTAACACGTGTCGCTGGATCCTTGAAGTTTCACATAAGATTAACACGGGAAACATGGGCAAAAAACAAATTTTTGTCAATCTTTTTTAAAACGAGAAAATGTATAAATAATCATAGGCTGAAACTTACATGATCTGATAGAAACTCTTCAAGGAATATGAATTCGTCAGTGATTTTTCATTTCAACCCTCCTAAACCCCTTTATGGAGCCCCAAAAACCACACCCATAGCAGGGCAATCATAGTTGGAAGGAATTTTGACATTAATTATCACTTTTCCGCAATTTTTTCCCAGATCCACATTAGAAGATAAATCGTACTATTTTACTTACTTTTTAAGCAATAAACAATTTTTAAAGAATTTTTATTTGTTTAAATAATTTATTTTTTACAAATATTGTCAATTGATTCAGTTTTCTCAATGTTAGAGGCTAATTAATCAACATTAAGAGTCAACATATACATTTAAGTTGTTTTTTAGTTCTTTAAACAATGTTTAGTTGTTGAAATGTAATTTCTAACCTGAATCCGATAAAAAATCATAGTTTTTTGAAAATTATTCAACAAGTTTCATAAGTTTTTTCGAATTAATACATTTTTCAGCTTTCTATGAATGGTTTAAACAATTTTCATTTGTTTAAATATAAAAAGTAAAAAAATTATTTTAACAAATAAAAGTTGTTTCAACAATTCACAGAAAGTTGAAAAAATTTTAATTACAATAAACTCATGGGACTTGTTGAATAATTTACAAAAAACTATGTATCAGATACAGGTTAGAAGTTACATTTCAATAATTATTAATTGTTTAAGGATCGTTGTCAAAAAGTTGTGAAATTCAAATCCCGACAGTTTTACACATTTTCATTATTTAATATATTTTTTTAAATACTACTGGAATAAAGTATCGATGTAGTTTTTGGTAAAATTTTAAAAATTTAGATGTCTTTGTGGGATGGGAAATTAATGAATAGGAAATTAAAATGAACCTAAAATGTCCACTAAAATTGGGAAATAATGACAGCAAAATTTTATAAATGATTGATACTTATACAAGTATATATTTTGGGTTAGAATTTGGAAATCACTTTAAAAAATCTTAAAAAATCTAAAGCTCATTACTTACTGCGAAAAAAAGCTTTTACAATATTTTTAAAATTTTTTACCTCCACTCAACATATTTTAAAAATAATTTTGTATTTTTCTGCGTTTATTGAATGTCCACTCGGTAACCTCCCTAACATGTAAATATTATTTATCTCCACTACAAAAATGAATCTTGATCGCTTAAATTGGTATTTTCGTTTTATTTTGGATCAAAATTAATGGAAAAAAAGTACTTTAGCTTGTTCTGAAAAGATTTTTTTTTTAAACCGATAGGCCAAATTTCACAACTTTTTATCAACGAGCCTTAAGCAATTGATAAATAATTGAAACCTTTCATGTTGATTCTTGAAGTTGTAGTGTTATAAAAATACCATTAATTCACGATATTTTGAAAAAATTACTTAAACAAATGAAAATTGTTTAAATAATTCACAGGAAGTTGAAAAATTCTAGTTACAATAAATTCATAGGACTTGTTGAATAATTTATTTTTAGAAACTATGATTTTACGACAGATTCAGGTTAGAATTTACATTTCAATAATTAAACATTGTTTAATTTGTCAATTTTAATGTTTAAATAATGAAACATTGTTTAAACAATTATAAAACAACTGACATGTATACGTTGACTCTTAATGTTGATTAATTATCTTGTAGAATTGAGAAAATACCATCAATTTACAATATTTCTGAAAAAATAAATTATTTAAACAAATAAAAATTGTTTAAAAATTTGTTTTCACTTAAAAAGTAAATAAAATAGTAATATTTATCTACTAATGTGGATCTGTGAAAAAATGGAGAAAAAGTGATAATTAATGTCAATATTCCGTCAAACTATGATTACCCTGCTATGGGGGTGGTTTTTGAGGTACCACACCGAGAGAACATACTTACGTTTTATGTTTGAGAAATACTTGAATTTAATGCCTGACCTATTCATGCTAAGACGGTATGAATTTGGAGCATTAATAGCTTAAAGTTCGTACTGAAAATTCAAAACAATATCCATGAAAAAGTATCTCTGCGCTCTTACTTGTTCTTCATGAATTTTTACAGCTGACATGCTTTTAATGTACAATAGCGTAGAATTTAACGCATGACAGGCCTCATACTCGAAACTCTAAAACTCCATACTATTATAGTAAGGTGGCTTACTATTATAGTAAATGTGATGAGCGTAAATCTTACTCCGAACGCTTTTGTGATCCATACTAAAATAGTATGGTCCCCATGCGTTCAAGGCATTAGCTCGTTTGTACATTAAACGCGTGTCGTTGTTAGTCTCAGAGCATACAGTTTAGACTTCAAATATACGTATTTTGTATAGCGCTACATCACACTAAATAAGTATGAATGTGTACTGTCATAGTTTGAATTAACCCAAATTAACGTAGCGTGAGACGAGATCATATGAGAAAAGTAGGTATGTTCTCTCGATGCATAAATGGGTTTTAGGAGAGTTGAAATGAAAAATCAATGACAGATTCATATTCCTTGAGAAGTTTGCATCAGATGATGCAACTTACAACCTAATTATACATTTTCTTGTTTTAAAAAAGATTTACAAAAATTTGTTTTTCCTCATGTTAATCTTATGGGAAACTTCAAGGACCCAGTGACACGTGTTAATATTAACTGATATAAAAAAATACACGTTCACTTTTTTTGGGAACCTCACAAGAAATCAATTAATTTTGACTTCCAGTCCAACATTTTTTTTGAAACACCCTGATGCAAAGTTGAAGGGTGGCAGGACAGAGAACCAGATAACCAACATTTTTCTGGAAAATGAGTTTTTGGCATAAAAAATTCTTTAAAAATCAAATACATGTTGTGCTAAAAGGATTTATTCGAAATCTCATTTTTAACTCTTTTACTGCCCACTGTAACAAATATGGCACATAAGGTTACTGATATTTTCTTAATCAGCTCTTACAATTTCAATTAAAATATTCTGAGAAAATTTGGCAAGCTTATATGCATCCCAAAGAAGGTTTTCCAGACAGAAATTAATTAAAAATTTTCTTTGTTTAGTTGCAAAAATTGAAAAATTGAATTTTTAAAAATTGCCACTTTTTTAAAAAAAGATATTAATTAAATTTCATATTAATTAAAGAATACCTTGAAATTATTAAAGTTTATTGATTTTTTCTCTTTTTTTTACCAGACTTTCTACGAGAAATTGTTTGTCACAGAGCGATACCGTTATACTAAATCTTGATTATCTCGGAACAGAATCATTTTTTAAAATCAAACATTCTTTGTTTGAAACATTCTTTGTTTTTTAAAATCAAACATTCTCATTCAGCATCCCCATATCTCGCGAGCAAGTTTTTATTTTTGTAAAAAATTGAAAATTGGATTTTTAACCCGTAGAAGGCAAAACTCCTTTCACGCACTCTCTACAGGCACACTGGTGCGAATCGGGATTTTCCGTTTTCGAAGCTCGTTATCTCCTTAAAAATTATAGATAATTTAAAAATTGGACATGATTTCTTATGTAAAATTTTATGCGCAATCGATTAGTGATATTTATATTTCGAAAAAGTTTCCCCATTTTTCGTAAACTTTAAGTTTTAAAACGAAAATTTTGAAAAAATAATTTCTTTTACTTTTTTATTCCATTTCTTCATGCTTCAACGAAATTAAATATAAAATTAATGGAAATTAAATATGAGATGTTTACTTTAATAAAAACAAGATTTCATAGTAATAAAATTAATAATTGAATATTTTTCAAGGCACACATTGCTGCGAATTCGCACCAATTCGAACTTTATGTGTTTTTTCTTGGAAGAAAAGACGCAACTGGCCCTTGGTCTCTTGCTATCCGACGCAATAGAGGACTGCATATTTAACTTAGCAGGGAGAAAACCTTGAATTCATTTCCCTTTGAATTCTAAAAGATTAAAATTTTCGTTGGTGCGAATTCGCACCAGTGTGCCTTCTACGGGTTAATCGTTATCCGAACCAAATTTTGAAAACCTAAGAAATTGTAACCTCAAAATTCTCGGTCGATTTACTCGGAATTGGTTAACTTTTTTACATCATACTTTGTTTATCCTTATTCAGCAACTCAGTATCTCAGGAGCAAGATTTTATTTTTTTCTTAATTATAATTGCAGTTTTTATCACAATCCGCAGCTGAGCCTGCTCGAATTTTAGGCTAGTGTCACTGTGATATTATCAACTTCCATAACTATTTCCTTGAAACTGGATGACTTTTTCTAATCAACACTTTTTGGTCTCAATTCAGTAGCACTTCAGCTCGGAAGTAGACTTTTGTTTCATCTTTGAATGGTGATTTCGATTTTACAGAAATTTTTTTACTCCCCTGAAAAATTCACATTTTGTTGGTTATCTAGTTCTGTACTACCACCCTTCAGTTATCAACTAAGATTCTTTGAATTTGATTCTTTGAATTCGTAGCGAATTCTGCTTTGAGATTTCAAATTAATCAGTTCGCTCGTGCCTACTTTAGAATTCAATTCGTTGATTACCTCTAAATACTCTCAATTATTTAAAGACACTTAGGATACTTAGCTTTCTGGCAAGTATGCGTCCATTTGCACGGCATTAATCGTGTGCATGACGGCGCGACGGAACAGGTGTTGAGCTTAGATTGTCCCAAAAGACATGAAGAACAGCGTATTCTTCATAAATCGTTTCGTAGAACGCAAATTGTTCGAATTTTCGTTCACCCGGAACGAAGACGATCGTCTTTTGTCTGTGGACCGCACTACAAAATTAGAATCAGAATATTTCTAAACAATTCTCAGGAACGATAAAAAAAAAATAAGTGAGAAAATTAATTAATTAATTAATTAAATTAATGGTTCAAAGACCCTTTCCTTCAATTATTTGATGATATTGATGTTCAATACACAAGCGAAAAGTTGTATTTTGGTTGGTTTTATATTGGTTTTTCTTTTTTTCATTTATTTCACTATTCCTTTTCAGTAGTTTTACATAAAACATATTAAACTTCCTTTTAAAATAGGTCTTAAGATGAGAAAACTTTTATATTCAAATTATTTTCATTTTCTGATACCAGGTTATAATAGTCATTTTTTTTTGTTTTAGGAATCTTCAGCCACGAGTTTAATCCTGACAACAGAATGGAAAGTCGAAAAAATATTTGATTAGAATTGACATGAAGGGTTTCAAGCATTGCTGCGTGAGTGTTAAAAACATGTTCATGAGAGCGACAGAACCTTTTCATTTAAAATATTTTTAAGGTAATTAAATAAAAAATCTGTTTAATAGTCGGCGAACTTCATTGCTATTTCAAAAGATCAAACGGCAAACCTGAATAATCGTTCAAGTTTGAATGGCCTTGTGGAAGAGGCGCCAAAATTCACTTGTCATAATTTTCATTTTACCGAATAATCATTGGCAATAATTTTTATTTATTCAAATCGCAGTTCGCCATAATTTCCATTTACTCTAATGTACATTTGTCATTATTTTGATTTATCCGAATCGCCATATATGCCATAATTTCTATTTTTCCGAATTATCATTTGTCATAATTTTTATTCGTCCTAATTTTCGTTTCTCCTCATTTTCATTTACTCGAATAGCCATTTGTCCTAATTTTCGTTTGCCCTAATTTTTAGGGCAATTTTTATTGTCATCATTTTTATTTGTCCTAATTTTCATCTGTTATACTTTTCATTTATCCGAATGGACATTTGGCGTAAATTTATTTGTCCTAATTTTCATTTGACCTAATTTGCATTGGTCCGAATCGCCATTTTCCATCAATTTTGTTTATCCAACTTGTTTTTTGCCATCATTTCTATTTATCCCAATCGTCAATAGTTCTAATTTTCATTTGTCATAATTTTCATTTACCTGAATTGTCATTTGTCATAATTTTTATTTGTCCTGCTAGCTCTTTGTCATAGTTTTTATTTTTCCTAATTTTCGTTTGTCCTAATTTCGATTTGTCCGAAGAGCTACTTGCCCTAATTTTTATTTATCTGAATCGTCAGTTGTCACATAATTTATGTATCCGAATTGTTATTTGTCATAATTTCTATTTATCCGAATCGACATTTGTCATAATTTTCATTTATCCGATTTACCATGTGCCATAATTTTTTTATAACCGAATTCTCATTTGTCCTAAATTTCATTTGCTCGCAGGAACATCCGCGGGCAATGGCGGAAACAAAAATGGCGCGAAATTCAAATTCAACCAATCAGAAGTTTAAATTTGAATTTCGCGTCATTATTATTAGTGCGGATGTTCCTTCGGACAAATGAGAATTCGGTTACAAAGAAATTATGACAAATTAAAATTAGGATGAATGAAAATTAGGACAAATAACGATTCGGATAAATAGAAATTATGACAAATAGCAAGTCGGATAAATAAATATCATCACAAATAGTTAATCGGACAAATGCTAATTACATAGGATAAATGAAAATTAGGAAAAATAAAAATTACGACAAAGGTGAATTCGAATAAAAGAAAATTATAAAAAACGAAAATTAGGACAAATAAAAATTATGAAAAATGGTTATTCGGGTACATAAAAATTCCGATAAATGTCGATTCAGATAATTTAAAATTGTGACAAAAAGCTATTCATGTAAATGAAAATTAAGAGAAACGTAAATTAGGACAAATGGCTATTCAGGTAAATGAAAATTAAGAGAAACGAAAATTAAGTTATAATTTAAATAAAAGTTATGACAATTGATAATTCGGATAAATAAAAATTAAGGCATATGGCGATTCGGATAAGTCAAAATAATTTCAAATGAACATTCAGATAAATAGAAATTATGGCGAATGGCTATTCGGATAAATAAAAATTATTGCAAATGATTACTCGGTAACATGTATTTCGGTCAAATGAAAATTAGGACAAGTGAATTTTGGGGTATATTCATGCGCCTCCTTATGGAAATTTAACAAAAAGCAATCAGAAGAATAAATTCACCCACTTTGTCTCCTAGCTTTTGACAAGTGTGATTAAAGTTTATATCAATTTCCGCGGTTACTTTCGCAGTGAAGGAAGCACGAAAAATACACCTCGATCCCTTATAGACACGACGGGAACATTGTTTCACATCGACTCCAGGCAATCACATAAATAAGTCAGGAGCGGAATCGAGAATCACGCCGAGTGGCCGGGCAATTTCGCATTCACGGTCTGCAGGGAAAACGCGTTTGAGAAGCGTATTTCGCCGGACCCTGTCAAACAATATCGAACCCTCTTTTTAGTATTTTCATCTCTCTCACTCTCCTCTTCTTACTTCATATTATGCCGTGGTATCCGAGGATTCGACCGATAAAAAAGGAAACTTTTCCCCATACCACGAGAAAGGACTGAATTATCGCGGCTCGTTACATATTCCTTTTTATGTGTCCTCCACCATAAATAGAAAAGGTAAAAGCGAAGTAACGGTTAGGGTCTATGTGTGTGTATGTGTTTTAGCGTACGAGCTGTGTTTTTGCATGGGACAAAGTCTCGGGGGGGTCATCACTCGCACTTCGGGGATAGTCAGTGTCCAGTCCTCCACATGCACCACCCCATAGAAAGCCGATCCGTTCGACTGGCCTGACAACTGATATTGCGTGATCTATGGCTCTGACCATTGCACACTTGGGACAAAACTGACCCCCTCTTTTCCTGTTCACGACTCGCCAACGAGCTCCTTCTTTCTCAGACTTGGACCTTTTACTTTACCCACTTCTTTCTAAGTTTTCCAACCCTCGGAGGGGTTACTTGAACTGGTCACGGCAGAAGGATTCCCCGTGTACGTGTGAACACATCCACGATCCGATATATGAAGAGAGGAGGAGAGGAGCCCATATTGGAAAGAAGCAAACAACAAAGTAATAGATGTCCCGACGAGAATGTAACGCCCGGCCCAGAGAGTCCACTTCGTCAATAAACAATCACGACATAATAGAAAAAAACTCACCCCTCGAAGGAACCGAAGATCTAGAGGGGGTGTGACCCCTGAATAAAAAAAAATGCGCCTAACACCGAATCGGACCCGGCTCCTGTAAAATATTTATTGCGGCATATGCGTAGATCTCGGTTTGTTCGAGTATGCATCGGGCGCGGATTACCATGAATCTGGGAAAAATAGGCTTACGGATTTGCGCGAAGGGTATATTGGATGTGAAGGGAGAGCGATTCCGGGTGTTTGACGATTTTTCTTTTTCGGGATGAAGAGAATTGATTTTTGGAAGTCGCTCTGAATATCTAAATTAGGGTGGATCTAAAATAGTGATGCACCTCAAGGCAAGAAAATCTTGATCTTGCTTCGTATCGCTCGAAATTTCGAGAATATTTTTAACCAAGATTCTTGAACAGTCAAATGTTTTTTATGTTTTTTTCGAGAAGTCTTGTTTTTGACATCATGAAGTAGGGTGAAAATGTTTATGTAGCCATGATAACATGTAGATTAGTGCCATTCAATAATTTTTTCAATATTCTTGAGCATAAAGTAAGCTTTAAAATGAGCACTTAACGAATATCCTACGACGAATAGTTTACGAGATATGAATTTGTTAATTAAAATTGTGCGTTTTTCAGGGTAGACAAAGGGATGATAAATTTTCATTTTTGCAAAAAAATCACGATCGAGTTTCTGCTATTGGATTCTCAAATTGGATAGTTCAAAGTATTAAAAAACATTTCTTTTGGATTTCAGAATCCAAAAATGACAGACGGGGGGAGCACTTTTTTTTTAAACATTCATATTTTGTAAAAAAAATCTGTTGCCTTCAATTTTGCTGAAATATCTAACAAATTGTGCATCTTCAGGAAAAATTATGTTTAAGATGCCAACAAAATTTTTCATAATGTTTATAACAAATCATCATTTTCAATTTAAAAAAATTCTATTACAGTTTGACGTAGTTCTGTGAAATTGTTTATAAAATTTGTTTAAAGATATTTCATCAAAATTAAACGCAGATTTTTTTACAAAATATGAATTTTAAAAAAAATGCTCCTCAAACCCTCTGTCATTTTTGGATTCTCAAATCTAAGAAAATGTTTTTTAATACTTTGAACTATCCAATTTGAGAATTCAATAGCAAAAACCCGATCGCGATTTTTTTTGCAACAATGAAAATTCATCATCACTTTGTCTTCCCTGAAAAACGCACAATGTTAATTAACAAATTCATATCTCGTAAACTATTCGTCGTAGGATATTCGCTAAGGCCACATTTTAAAACTTATTTTATGCTCTAAAAACAAAGTCCTATACACTTTTTACCTATATCTTAATCAAAAGTAACAATCCAAGCAAACGTGTTGAGAAAATGTTGCGATTTCACGTTTTTTGGTAATAACAAAAAATTGTTTAAGAATTCAGCCTTGAACTTTTCAGGGCTTCAAAAGGGCGTCCATCTAAATATTTTAAGACAAAGTTCTCTATGCTGCTAATTTGTTCTAATAGAAATCCTAATTAGACTGTACTAATAAGCTTTAAGAAATAGAAACTGGGAACGTTTGAAATTTGAAGAAAATCAATTTGGAAGCTTTTGAATTGTGAGGCTATCAGCTTTGTAAGCTCTCGAATTTGAAGGTGAATTATAATTTGAAAGCATCTGGATTTCAACTAAAGTTGGAAGCTGGAAGCTTTCCAATTTTTAGCTTATAAACATCCAAACTGGGAAGCTTTAAAATTTGAAGAAATTACAACTTTGGAAGCTTTCAAATTTAAATTTACTTGAAAGTTTTTCGAATTAAAAGGCTATCAATTTTGGAAGCTTTAGAATTTTTGTAGAATGTATCACATAAATCACATTTGGAAGTTGTCCAATGTTAATCTTTAAGAAATAGAAACTGAGGAGGTTTCAAATTTAAAAAATAACAATTCGGAAGCTTTTGAATTGTTAGGCTATCAATTTTGGAAGCTCTCGAGTTCGAAGATGAATAATAATTTGAAAGCATCTGGATTTCAGGTACAGAAAACTTGGAAACTTTCCAATTTTAAGGTTATAGTATAGTATAAGAGACATTTTCATCCCAAAGTATTTTTGAAAAGTTTCAAAATTACGGACGTTACGCTATCTTGAATTTTGGTGTTACATTTTCTTTAATTATCGATATTTCTGAAACCGATAATTGGATTTTAATAAAATGTAGAGGTGTTATATTTAAAAATACAATTTTAAAATTATAATAATTTAAAAGTTCCTTATAATTTCACCTTTCTTTCAAAAAAAGAAAATTGATCGTCATTTTAGTGGGACCGCGCGTTCCTAGTACCCAGTATATTTACTGTTCAAAAATGGTCTACAGTCTTTAATTATTATCAACTGATATGGACGTTTCTTTTTAAGAATCAAAGAGAATTATATTTTTGAAAAATGTACGATGAATTGTTTTCGAGGCATTGATTTTTAACCTATTATTTCTTTAATAAAGTTTGAAAAAAAAATTTTCCAGGAGAATATTTTTTTGTTCGTTCTTATTACTTAGATATATTTGCTATGAACTTTCAGTGATGGTGGAGCATACACAAGGAGCAATTTGTTAGTTATACAATTGTAGTGTCACAAACAAATGAAATTAAAAAATATTGCATTCATGTTTTGAAGAGTAGAAAACGTTTCTTTTTTAAATGAAAATACAATACATTCTAATAAAAACGTTCATGCGTTGCAAAAATTAGTTAATAATTTGTAACAAATTGTTTATAAACAAATTTCATAAACTAATAATGAATCTGGAGTTTCTAGAATAACCAATTTTTTCCTTAAAACAGAACTGCTCAAATTATGCTATAAAAATTGTCTATGCATAAACTTTTATCTCTATTTACTTATATATATATATATACATATATATATTTTTATAAAACATTTTATAAACAAATAGATAATTCTCATGCTGCTTTTGCACAGAAAAAACTTCTTTGCCGACTAATATATATATATATATATTTGTTTATAACAATAATATGGCATAACATAAAATTTTGTTGCCTCTTGTACATGTTCCACTGTTATTGAAAGTTCATTGCAAATATATTTAAGTGATAAGAACTGATAAACAAAAATTCTTCTGGAAAATATTTTTTAAAACTTTGTTAAAAAAAATAGGCTAAAAAGTCAATGACTCGAAAACAGTTCATCCTACGTTTATTAGGAATTTAACTCTCTTTAATTTTAACAAAAGAACGTCTAAATCGGATGATAATTAAAGACTGTAGACCTTTTTTGAACAGTAAATACACTTTGTATTAACAACGCGCGGTCCCACTAAAATGGCGATATCTTTGGATCCCTAAAAGTCTCCATAAATTTTTTTTTGAAAAGAAAGGTGAAATTTTAAGAAATGTTTATATCATAATTTCAAAAAAATTAGGCAACTTGACGAAAAATGAAATTCAAATATTTTTGGACTTTTTTTGGCCAAAACTTTAACATTTTTTTCGACTTTATTACATATAATTTAAAAAATTGTAACACCAAAATTCAATCATGATTTTTCTGATCTATAATGACCTTATATAATTAATTTGGTGCGTAGATTGATGAACGCCTTTTAATTGCGGGTTAGCAAAAAGTGTTTGAAAAAATTATGATTTTCGGAGGTTTGATATTTTCATATGTGCCAATTTTTTTTACGTGCTTGGAAGTCTTAAACGTCGCCCAACATTTTTAGCCTTTTAATTAACGTTTTCTTGCAAATAATTTATGTTTAATATGCCCCTATTTTCAGAAAACAATTTTAAAATCTACAGGAAACGATGAAAGAATTTTTTCAGGTATTTGAGACTTTTTTCTGCTAGTAAAAGTACACTAGAAAAGAACTTCATAATCTTGGAAAATCATAAATGTAAACACAGTAAATTTATTTAAAAAACTAGGTTTTATGTTTTTTAATTTTTTTTTCAACTGACTTTAAAAGTTATTTGCAACGTTTGTGGGCTTTTTACTGATAAAAATATACTACGAAAAAGATTGATAAGTCTATTTGATCAAAAACAAAGATATAGCCTGTTTTCCAAAAATTGATTGTCATATTTTTTCAAATTATCTTCTTCCAAATGGCATTAAAAATCGTTTCAACTTCCAAGCACTTTTTAATAATAAAAATATACTAGAAAAAAAATTGGCAAGTCTAGAGAATCGAAGAAAGGAAGGCAGCAAGTTTTAAAAGTAATTATTTTTGTATTTTTTGAAATTATTTTTTTTTAACTTGACTTTGATAATATATTTAAACACCTAAGTGCTTTCCGTTATTAAAAATACACCAGAAAAAATTTTTTAATTAAAGAATTAAAAATAAGTAATTAGCATATTTTGCAACTGCTTGTTTTATTTTTATTTCACTTTTTTCGAAAACAAATGATTCCTTCTGCTATCCACTTAACCGATGTATTTTTATTAACGGAAAACAAGTATTTAAAAATATTGTCAGAGCCAAGTAAAAAAATAATTTTAAAAAAACCGCTGCCAAGTAGTTACTAGTTTGGCTATTTCTATGTTGGGGTGAATCTTAATTGTGTTCATTTCATGAACACTATGCTTCCCCATAAAAGCTATTTTTTACAATTAATAATAGTTCAATTGATTTGTTTCGTCAAAAGGAATAAATTTGGTTGTAATAATATTTCTATATTCCCAAAACTGGAAAACATTTTTACTTATAAACAGAAAAATTCAAAATTCAAACATTTTAGATGAGGAAAGTTTTTGTTTGAAGATGATTACAAGCATTATATTGATTTTTATCAACTAAATATCACTCCGTATTTAAAAAATTATGTTTTGAAAGTCTTTTATTACTTAAAAAAGAGTGATAAAAATTATTGAAAATTTCGAATTTTTCAAATTTGTTTTCTGTTATATCAAGATATTTAGTGAATCAACATAAACCTTTTTTGGTAGAAAAAGGTGTACTTCTGTGCAACCATCAAATCTAGAATACATTTTTTTGACTATAATAAAAATTGAAAAAAATAACATCTAAAACGATTTTTGAGAAAAATATAAAATCGAAAAAAAATATTCCTTCTTAGATCCGGCTCAAAACTTTAAAAATTTTGGACATCATATGGGACTATAATTCCTTCAAATTTCGTAACCCTAGCTCAACTTGTTTGTGAGATGTAATTAAAAAGGCATTGTTGACACACACGCACACGCGTACATATACGAAAATTTTTTAAAAACCTCCTTTCTGGATTCTTGGGGTCGAATTAGGTCGAGAAATGTCAAAAAATGAGATTCGAAAATTTTCATCGTTACAAAGCTTCCTTTATGAGGAAGAAATACAAAAATTACAAATACAACTTTTAAAACTTGCTGCCTTCCTTTTTTCGATACTCTAGACTTGCAAATTTTTTTTCTAGTGTATTTTTACTATTGGAAAGCCCTCAGAAGGTAAAAAGATAATTTGAAAAAAAAAGAAAATGACTTTTTGTAAAACAGGCTGTACCTTTGTTTTTGATTATATAGACTTATCAATTTCTTTCCTAGTGTATTTTTATCTTTAAAACGTCCTCACACGTTAGAAATATCTTTTAAAATCAAATTTTTTTCCAGCATATTTTTACCAGTAGAAACGTTCTAGATACCTGAAAAAATTCTCTTTACATTTCTGTAGGGTTTAAAATTTTTTTTTGAAAACAGAGGCCTACTAAATATTAATAATCTCTGATAGGGCTGCAAATAAAAATCTGTACAAATTTTGGAAGTCGTTTAAGGCCTCTAGAAATGTAAAAAAAATTGACATTCACGAAAATATCAAAATTATGAAAATAAGAATTTTTTCAAACACTTTCTTGCTAACGCGCAATCTGAAGGTGTCCATCAATCAACATCAAATTAATTATACTTTTTCAGGGTCCTAATACACTACTTTTCCACATAGTTCCAATTTCGATTTCCAAAATTTTGTTTTTTCGACCCACCCTAATCCGAGTAGTTTTTGTATACCCGTTTTTGTATTTGAAATTGTAATAAGGCTCTTATGGGTCCCTGATTAGTTTTCCATATTATTATTATATTATTAGGGCCCCTATTCGGAAAACCAGGAAAACTAATAAGGACCGCGTTAGGTTGGTTACTCAAAATTATTAGGGATCCTAAAATGGCATTCTGACAAAGCCCCAGACAAGTGCCCATGTTAATGCCCGATTATTATGCATTTCCCATGGACCCCTTTTGTGGCCCCATCATGGGCCGAGCCGTTTGACCATAAAAGCGGACAAATTAAGGATGCCACATTAATAACAAGGACATACACATTTGAGCCAGGTTAAGCCCTGATGAGGGAATTTCTCTAATTTTTACGCGAGGAAAACTCTTGTGGCCCTTATAGGAGCGCCATTTTCAATATTTCAATAGAGATTATTAGGCCAATTTCCGTACGGAAGCTTCCAAAATTGTTAAAACATTTAAGAAAGTAGTTGGTGCACTAAAAAAAACTAAGAATAAAATTTGCTAAAATTTATTCTGTAAATTTGCGTAAACCTTATCGTTTTTTTCTCTGATATTAATGAAAAAATTTAAAAGTTTGCATTGGTTTTGAATTGAAGAATTCGTTCCAATGCATATTTTGTATATAGAAATTTGACAAGTAAATTCAAAGAAAAAAAAGTAGATATTGTGTCAGAGTTCACAGCTGCGCTCTTCATTGGCACGTGCAATCAAGGATTTTTAATTCTTGCGAAGAATGAAGGAGAAAAAGAAGGAAGGAAAAAAGGACATAAGAAAAAAGGTGCGTGTTCGAGTTCGGTAACATCGCGATTGTATTGAAAGCAAAATTTATGTTGAAAAAGAACGTAAGATACCACGAATTTGTGAGCTGTCTCGCATATTCCATGGTCCTGCCAGACACCTGCACGATAGAATCTAATGTGACTGCACCATAGAACACGCCATATTGCACTCGAGAAGATCCGTTGCTTTGGCATACATAAATCCCAATTTACCTCTCTAATTTAGCAACTTACACCTCCCCTTATACCCTTTACATATTCGAATTGCCTAAACGAAAATCAACCCTTCAAACTGCCAGAATTGTATTTTGATAAACTGTTTATTATTCTTAGGAATTTAAATGCTAGAATTTGTCATTTTTTACAATTTTTGGATATGAAAAAGATATAAATGACTCGGTTTAAACATTGGTAACTGCAATTTTCAATCGGAAAAAAATGTGGTTCAATCCACAATATCGTTTGATTGACTGCATTTGGGTGATTTAAATAAAAAGTTTGGTTAAGTGAACAAAGTTTTTGTCAAGTGGACCAAATTCTTTATTTTGTTAGATGGATGATGCTTTTAATAATAATTTTATTGTCAAATAAGATTATTTTACGTGACAAATTCAAGGCGAATAAATCCAAAATTATTTTTAACGAATTTTGAAAAAGTAACCTAAGGGTACTTTAGAAAAAAATAGTTTGGATCATAATTGTTTCCTTCAAAACAGTTAAACATTAAGTTCCTTCCTTTAATGATTTTTATTTTATTTCAAAATATTTATTTGGATATTTGTATTTTTTTCCTTCACAGAAAAAGAATTATACAAAAGTCGTAATTTTCGTTCAATTTCAATTCTCAAGAGCTGATTTTATTCCTTAAAAAATCCTTTGGTACGTAAGAAGATCCGTAAAAGATCCCTTACGCACCCTATTTGGTACGTGTTTATTAAAATTATTTTATTTAGAAACTATACTGTTAATAATCTTACAAATTAAACAGTATACCAAGTTACAAATTTTAATAAAAACGTGCCAAATAGAATTGTAAAGGATGTTTTAAAGAAAAAAGTGAGCCATTGAAAATTGAAATTCAATGAAAATTACGACTTTTGTCGAAGAGGAAAGAAAAAACACAAATATTATAATAACTATTTTTAAATAAGCAATTATAATTCAAACTGTTGTTTTATGTAAGACGCTTTAGTTTCTCTTCTAAAATTTATCCGAATTAACAAAACGCTCTTTTTGGTTGATTTTATAATTCCAGATGAAGATTGAATTATTTTGAGTGTTGGAAGGACATCCTTAAGATTCTTGGGAGGGATCAGTTACTCACGTGCAATCTTGTTACACTATGTAATGCAATCTTGTGCAATCTTATGCAATCCCATGCAATTTCTATGCAATCGCTATCCAATCCTTTGCAATATTGCAATCTCTATGAAATCCGTTGCAATATTGCAATCTCTATGCAATCCTTTGCAATATTGCAATCCAGTTCAATTGGTATGCAATCTCATGCAATCTTTGGCAATCTTTAACAATCTTACAATATCTTGCAATCCCGTGCAATCTTACCATTTGTAAGCAGTGCCATGCAATCTAAATTTAATCCTTTGTCACCTTGCAATCCAGTGAAATCTTTATGCAAACTTTCTCAATCTCACAATTTGTATGCAATCCCAAGCAATCTCTATGCAATCTAGTGCAATCTTTATGCAAACTTTTTCAATCTTACAATTTGTATGCAATCCCAAGCTCTCTTTTTGCAATCTTTAGGCAATCTTTAAGCAAGCTTTGGCAATCTTACAGTCTCTTGCAATCCCAAGCCATCTTAAAATTTGTATGCAGGCCAATGCAATCTCTATTTACTCCTTTACAATATTGCAATACAGAGCAATCTGTATGCCATCTTGTGGAATATTTACGCAATCTTTGGTAATATCTAGCAATCTTGAAATATCTTTCAATCCCATGCAATCTTACAATTTTTATTCAATCCCATGCAATCTCTATCTAATCCTTTGCCATCTTGCAATTCAGTGCAATCTTTATGCAATCTTTGTCACACATAAAAAAAGTCTAGTTCATCTCACAGCTGGTTTTAGGTGTACTTTGTCTCCATGTATAATGGATAAGTCTATTCTTCTTTCTCTGGTCTTAAAAGTGTTACAGCTTGAATTAAGCCCAATTTTTGGCTTGACACAAAACTTTCTTTTTAATTCAATCCTTAGAAATCTTTGCTAATCCTTGGCAATCTTGGTTTACTTTAGGAATCTTACAATCTCGTGCAATCTGGATGCAATCTCATGCAATTCTTTGTAATCTTGCAATCCCATGCATTCGTTTGTAATCTTGGAATGTCACGTAATTTGTAGGCAATCTTTTGCAATCGCGTGGAATTCTGTGCAATCCGACGCAATCTTTTTGTAATCCCTTCCAATCCCATGCAATTTGTTTTCAATCTCGTGCAATAGTATGCAATTTCGTGCAATCCCACGCAATCTCCATGCAACTCCATTCCATTTTTTGCAATCCTTAGAATCCCAAACATTCTTTATGCAATCCGATGCATTTCTTTGTAATCTTGCAATCCCATGTAATCTGTATGCAATCTCGTGGAATTCCATGCAATCCAATGCAATCTCATGTAACCTTTTTACAATTCCGTGCAATATCGTTCAATCCAATGCAATTCCGTGTAATCTCGTGCAATCTTTTTGCAATCTCAAGCAATCCCATACAATCTTGCAATTTGTATGCAACCTCATGCTTTTCCATGCAATCTCGTTCAATCTTTGTGCAATCTCATGTAATTTCTGGCAATCCTGCAATCTTATGCAATCTTTACGCAATCTTGCAATCTAAGTATGTAATTAACCCCTCAGATTCTCGTTATTAAAACATATAGTGTACAATAAGGTGGTCCAATTGTTTTTTTTTCAAATTTTCATGCTCACACCCCCCAAATTTGTTCGAATGCACAAAAAAATAAATGCGTTTTTTAAAAATGATATTTAGACGTTCTGCAAGCCCCATGAAGTTTAATACGTATTTCCTATAAGAAAAAAAGATGTTTTTTTAAATTTTATTCAGAATGATCAATATTAGGTGAATCAAGTTGAAACTGAACATTTATCTTCACAATTAGCCATGAAATACAAATTAAAAATTACATTTTAAATATCATCCCCATAAGTTTCTTTTATAGGGTCCCAAAAAAACCCCATAAGTGAAAAATTGGGTTTTGCGAGTTTTTGGCGCTAATTGTGATTTTTTGGGGTTTTTTTAAAATACAAGTTATTTCTAGTACATAAAATATTACTTTCTACTGATAATTAGAAGTTTAAATAAATTGTTTAAACAATTTATTATTGTTTATAGCAATTTTCTCTTAGAATAGAGTTAGATAGTCGCGGTTTCTTCGGAATGTTCAACTTGTTTTCAACTTTTCAATTAGTAATATTTTATGTATTATAAACAATTTCTACTGAAAAAACCGCAAAAAAATCATAATTAGTTCCAAAAACTCGCAAACCCAATTTTTTACTCATAGGGTTTTTTGGGACCCTATAAAACAGACTTATGGGGGTGATATTTTAAAGTAATTTTTTATTCATATTTTATGACTAATTGTGAAGAGAAATGAATCGAGTTTGAACTCGATTCACCTAATATTGACGATTCTGAATAAAATTTACAAAAATGTATTTTTTTCTTATGGGAAATACTGCCGTCCAAAGTAAAAAGATACATAAGTGACATTGTCGCTTAGGTCGACTTTTCCATTGCTAGGTTTAGGAAATTAACCCTAAACCACAAAGTCACTTACTTATCTTTTTACTTTGGACGGCAGAATACGTGTCAAGCTTCATGGGGCTTGCGGAAGCTCTAAATATCAGATTAAAAAAAAAAAGAATGCATTTTTTTGGTGGATTCGGACAAATTTGGGGAGTGAAGGCATGAAAATTCGAAAACAGAAATTTCAATGCATTTTTGGACCACCCTAGTGTACAACTTACATTATAAATAGACAACATAAAAAACGAAATAAAACCAACAGTCCGAAATCGCAAAAATATATAAATTAAAACATAATTGTTTTAATGTTTCACTTCTTAACCCCTGGATTTTATAAAAGGCTCGAGTGCTCTTGAAAAACCGATCGTCAGAGCTTGCGCTCGGATTAGGTGAAATCTCGCGAAATCACACATCTACGGGGAGCCATTGTTCGTTCGATACGGCGGTCGTTAGATTCCGAGCGTAATTGCTGGGAAACGTGGACGGGGTGAGTTTCGCTTAGGGGTGAAAATGTGGCTGTGGCTCCTTGCCTTACGATAGCTCTTGGGTGGAGGAAAAGGGGGGAGTGATAAGGTGGGAAAGGTGGAGGTCGAGGCCCACTATTGCACTCGGCCAACCTTAGGAGGAATGCGAGTGAACACTGTTCCGTGGGGAGCCACAGACTAGGAAATATATTATATTACATACGACGGGCCAGCAATGAAAACTAAGTGCATATGAGAATCCATGGGGTTATAAGGGTACGAATTCACTGAACGTATACCATGGTCAAGCGAGAAAATCGAAAGGCCCTTTATATTTACCCAATCCTTCTTCACTAGAAGCAATAAGAAAAATTCGAAACCTTATTTCCTCTACAAACTTTGCAGAATATACTTATTTATTTTACTTGGAAAATTTATGGTGACAATTGCACTCAGAAAACAGTTTTTTACATTCAAACAAAATTTTTTAAAATCAAAAATATATGCACTGAGAAAACTGTTTGGTTCGGACAACAAAATAATTTTGTTGGTATTTGTGCAACAAAATTTTTTTTTTTGTTCAAACAATTTTTTTTGCACAGAAAAATGTTTCTTCAAACCAACAAAACGTTTTGTTGAACCTTAAAAAATTTTGTTGAGCCAACAAAACAACATTTTGTTGCACGATTTTTTTCTTAAGGTGGGGTTAAAAACATTTGATTCAAACAAATATTATTTGAATAAAAAAAAATTTGTTTGAATCAAACTTTTTTTCTGACTAAACAAATTTTTCTTAATATAAACAAATTTTCATATCGAATCACGAAAAAGAGGTTGAAAAACGATTTTTTAAAACTTGAGAATAAGGGGTCGTCCATATAATACGTAACGCTTGTATATTCCTGTCTCTCTCAGATGCATGGGAATCATATTTCCTTCTCTCTCACATTAGCGTTACGTAATATATGGACGATCCCTAAGTTTTCTCTGAGTTTGAATCAAAATTGACGGGTTGCAGTTTTTAGTATAATATTTATTTCGTATAATATTTAGTATAATTCATGATGAAGATTTGTATTAACCCTCTGGTATTAAAAATAATGTTTAAAAAATGGTTTAAAATTTTTTATATTTTTCTATAATTATCTATATGTTGTGTTTATTATTTTTGTTTGTCATATTACTGTCACTATGTTACACTTTACAATTTATTAATTAATTAATGATTGTTCGTGAATTGGTTGTAATTAATTGCAACTAATTACATTTGATTCATTGGTATTGTTTAATTGATTGATTATCACAAAATTTATTATACAAAATATATATTAAAAAACAAAAACTGCTACTACAAACAACCTTATAATTGCTATTTAATTTTTATATTTATATGCTTTTTTGTTCATTGTTATCTGTATCAAAAATTTAAAATAATATTTTTTTCGTAGGCATATAGAGTTGGAAATTATTTTATACTTTCTAAGACTAGTCAATTCTTTCAAGAATTAGATATTTTTAAATGCAGTAACACTATAAAAATGTATTTAAATTAGTTAAAAGATTTGTACGCAGATAAAAGAAATTCCACTTATTTTAAATTCTATCTAGCTAAAAGTTATTCTATCTGGGGCATAAAATATTTGCTTTCTCTTAAATGTGTTTGTATTTTATACCAAAAAAAAATTAAATTTTCAAATCGACTCATTAATGCGAATGAATCTGTCAGACTTGGTAAATTTCTTGTTCTGTTTAATCTTTATAAGTAGATTCTACATATTTGAAACAGAAAATAATTACATGGAAATGAAAAGCGTTTAGTTTTAATCAAGAAACAGATATTCTGGGCTTGTAATCGATGGCGAGAGCGTTAGTTTTTACCCCGTGGAAAAAACTGTGAGACAAGTATGGGGGCCAGAAAATGCTAATTTGGTTCATTATATGTGCCCTCCCAGCGTAAACCTTAATATTTGTCCACTGAGAACGATGTTAATGCTTCTCTCGTGCGATTTAAGTGGATTTCGTGGAACGAGCCTAAATTTCCATAAAGGTTAAGGCGCAGTTTAGTCTAGGTTAAAACGTTTCCTGCCATTCGTAACCTTCATAACTACATATGCCCAGCCGCGATATAAACACAGGCCATAAGGCGTCAGCACCTCGTGAATGTGAGAAAGTCGAATCCATTTCCTTTCTCGTTTTTTGGGAATGTTTACAGACCCGGACGAGAAATCTTATCATACAGTGCCTTTAAATTCAATGTTCCTTTGCTATTCCTCGTCCATCAAGCGCCTTATGGGTGTTTTATATGTATGAATACTTTCGAATAAATATACCTTTTTTATCCTTGGAATTCATTTTAAAAAGTTATTTTTCGACTATTTTTTATTGAAATAAATGATAGTAATTGTAAATTGGATTGGGATATGCTGATGTCAATAGACGTGGCATAATTTTATTATTCCTTATTTGTAAAGGGTAATTCGGGAATTTTACATCTCAGTTTGCAATTTTAATCTCACGCATAATTGCCAGATTTAGATAGAGGTTCTAAACGGCCGGATGTTGTCTGGTTAGCACGCGATTGTATAAACTGTAAACTTTAACCCTTAAGATGAGAGATGATGGGGTCAAACTCATACGAGGCAAATGAGAGTCGTTTCGCCACGCACAGATTTCCATTCACGAATTCGTAATCGAGTTGTACAGATTAACAGTTGGAATGTTTTATGACATTTTTATGAATTTTTGAAAATTAATTATATTAAAGATCAGAATAATGGTCAAAATCAACAGGATTTCAAACTTTTGAATTGGAAGCTTTCAACTTTCGAGCGTTTTCAAAATACAATTTTTAAAATAACCTTTTAGATTTTTCAAGTTTGCTTTACAAATTCTCTAAGTCTGAATCAGTTAAAAGTAACTGATTATCAGTCAAATTTGACTGATTCAAAATGCAAGAAGTCAGTCATTGAAGATCAGTTAAAATCCATCGGTTGTTTTCGGAGAGATGCGCATGTGCATAACGCAGAGCTTCATTGGTTCCTATTTCCCCGCTGTGTTTCAAATAAAAGAAATTGAAAGCTTTAAATCCATTAATATTTTTAATTGATATTACACTTTCGAAATTTAAAATATTAAGAATTTTAATCAAACCTTATATGAATACAAGAATTATGGTAAATATGGAAAAAATTTACCATAACCCATGTACTCATAGCAAAATTGTATCAAATTCCACAATTTAAAACTTCTGAAGCGAAATATTAATTAAAAATATTTAAAAATTTCACAGCATTAAATCAGACTCTGTTAAATTTTTATATTTTAAAATCAAATAAATCAAATATATTTTAAAATCAAATATATTTTAAATCAACCAACTTTTAATTTTATGAGATCAAATCAATTTAATTATTAGACTGTGTTCACAGAACATTCAAATGTACTGAGTACGAATTGCTTAAATTATTTGTCTTTTTCTAAGTTATCAAAGAACTTTTAATTTTATGAGATCAAATAAATTTAATTATTAGACTGTGATCAGAGAACATTCAAATGTAGTAAGTACGAAGAGCTTAAATTATTCGTATTTTTCTAAGTTATCATTCACAGAGGAATTGAAATTCTCTAAAGTCTCTTCTAAAGATTGAATCGAATTTTTTGCCTATTCTGAAAATTCAATTTTAGATATTATAAAAATAAAAAGTTTAGATTTCAGGAAAATATATTAAACTTATAAAATTCTTTATTCTCATTAAAAATTTGTTCTGCTTTAATTTATATATTACCAAATTTCAAATTATTAGATTTTAATGATAATATTCTCTGTAGAAGTTTGTTACTGGAGGATTTTACTGTTTTAAATAACTTAAAATAAATTATATCTAACTTAAATATTATAAAAACCTTTTATTCTTCCAAACATTTTCAAAAAAATTCCCCACAACCGAATTCATAAAAATGTTTTTAAATATTCCTAAATTAAACTTTTTTTCACATTTTTCCCTTATTAGACTGTGATCGATATTCGAGTAAAATTTATAAATGTAGTACATTTTACAGCTTGCTTCACAGCTTTTATGGAAATTCTTTTGTTCTTACACTCCTTTAAGAAAATTTTGGTGAGCCTTTTTTAAAAATTATCTTTAACTGTTCACTTTTAATCAAGCTTACAAAATTCCTGACTCTTTGAATTTACCATGAATTTCCTGACTTCACAAAATTTCAAAACTAAAAACTCAAATCTACAGTTAGGAGAATCAAATAAAATCGTGAATTCATTTTTAGAAATAAGTAGTTGTTAGGGTAATTTTATAATTTTTAAAATATTGACAAAAACATGGTAACTTTAGCAATTAGCATCAGTCATCTGGAAGTGAAAAATCATAATTAATTATTTGTTTTGAGGTTATGAAAGATTACAAAACAATTCCAATAGTACAGTCAAATTAGCCGCAAAAAAAGCCATTTGCTAGAACAAATTAGCAGCACGGAGAACTTTATCTTAAAATGTTTGGATGGAGGTCCTTTTGAATCTCTGAAAATTTCGAGGCTGAATTCTTAATCAATTTTTTGTTATTAACAAAAAACGTTAAATCGCAACATTTTCTCAACAAGTTTGCTTGGATTGTTACTTTCAGTTAAGAGATAGATACAAATTGTCTAGAATTTTGTTTTTAGAGCATAAAATAAGCTTTAAAATGAGCCCTTAGCGAATATCCTTCGACAAATAGTTTACGAGATATGAATTTGTTAATTAACATTGTGCGTTTTTCAGGGAAGACAAAGCGATGATGAATTTTCATTGTTACAAAATAATCTCGATCGTGTTTTTGCTATTGAATTCTCAAATTGGATATATTTGGGATTTCAAAATCCAAAAATGATAGAGGGATGGGGAAGCACTTTTTTTTAAACATTCATATTATGTAAAAAAATCTGTCGAGTTCAATTTTGCTGAAATATCTAACAGATTGTGCATCTTCAGGAAAAAGTATGTTTAAGATGTCAACAAAATTTTTCACATTGTTTGTAACAAATGGTTATAAGCAATAATTTTTTCCGTGCTTACAGCTGCCAGAAAAATCTGAAAAAAATTGAATATAACCATTGAGGAAGGTGGATTTTAATTATTATCTTTCCAAAAAGTCCTACGTGCAATATATTCGTTGCAAAAAAATATTATTTAAACGAATTTTATAAACAATTTCACAGAACTACGCCAAATTGTATTAGAAATTTTTTTAAATTTGGAAATAATGATTTGTCATAAACAATGTGAAAAATTTTGTTGACATCTAAAACATTCTTTTTCCTGAAGATGCATAATCTGTTAGATATTTCAGCAAAATTGAACTCAAGAGATTTTTTTTACAAAATATGAATGTTTAAAAATTAGTGCTCCCCCGCCCCTCATTCATTTTTGGATTTTGAAATCTAAAAAGAATGCTTTTTAATACTTTGAACTATCCAATTTCAGAATCTAATAGCAAAATCCCGTACGCGATTTTTTCTGCAACAATGAAAATTCATCATCGCTTTGTCTTCTCTGAAAAACACACAATGTTAATTAACAAATTAATATCTTGTAAACTATTTATCGTAGGATATTCGTTAAGAGCTCACTTGAAAGCTTATTTTATTTTCTAAAAACGAAGTTCTATACACTTTTTACCTACCTCTCAATCGAAAGTAATAATCCAAGCAAACGTGTTGAGAAAATGTTGCGATTTCACGTTTTTTGTTAATAACAAAAAATTGATTAAGAATTCAGCCTCGAACTTTTCAGGGCTTCAAAAGGACGTTTATTCAAACATTTTAAGACAAAGTTCTCCGTGCTGCTAATTTGTTCCAGCAGAAATCTTAATTTGACTGTACTATAAGGAATCAAAGTAAAAATTATGGTAGATTATGCGTCTATGATGTTTGCTTTAAATTCAGTGCAAAAATGTTTGAGATAAAATTTATGATAAAAAATCAAATATAGTAACCCACAAACTTACATCGGCTTACCTTAAATACAATCGTAAAATAATTGCTAAGTTGAAAACGCTGAAAAATACGCAGATCTATGTAACGAGGTTATGGCGAATAAAAAAGCTTCCTTCATTAATTTCCCTCCACATTTTTCTGCGGGTACACAAATTGCTCACTGCGTGGTTCCACCTCTGCTGATATTCAGCGATATTTACCAATATTGATTTCCATACTATTTTCCATTTCCATTATTTCCAAAAATAACTTCTGAATCTACTTCTTTATTTATATAAAAATTAAGTTATTAGGAATAATTATTAGTATCTTCTATTAAGAACTATCACTTAACTACATTTAAGAACTTTTTCCCATACAGATGATGAAAATTCACCTAAAACCATATTATTCACTGCAAGATTTGTGAATATTGTTTAAATAAATTACTATGCAATTGTTTGTTATGATTGAACATGCTTGTTCTGACAGTTGAATTTGCGTTGATATTATGGAAAATATTACATCAATGTCATGTGCAAAAGTTGTCAACAGATAGAGGTTATGTTCGACAATTGACTGAACTATAACTGGAAACTGGAAATAATAAGTGGAAAAAATTAGTCATTTTCCATTACTAATTCAATCAGTAGATCCGACCAGTGGCCTCTTACCTATTTCATAGGTCAGTCAAACTCCGAAAAATAACTGATCTTTCAGTTAAACTCGGTTGTACTGATTGAATCAGTCAAATTTTAACTGATTCAGATTTAGAGAGAATTGATACTTTGACCATTAAAGACTGAATTTTCTAAGCTTTAGATAAATTACACATTCGATTATAAAAGTTTTCATAAACTCTCTCTTCAAGAATCAAAATCCTCTTTCTCTTAATTTCTCATCACCCACTATCTTTTCGAGATTTATATTCCTCTAATCCCGCGGCAATACAATCTCGTGCACGGATTGCAATACCACAGTAGAGACAACTTTTATCGAGTGGGAAAGAAAGAGACAGAGTTGGGGTGTTTAATTGGAGTATTCCTTATCTAAAAAGTGGTGATCCCACAGCCGGAGGCGGGAAGAGAAGAACCTTTGATCCGTTAGGGTCTGTTCGGGCGTGATTGCAGGCTCTTGTCTTCTCTTATAATTGATATTGGCTTCCATCAGTTGAGCAGTGGTCAGAATCGCCGGAAAGTCCAAGTCAGAGAAAGGTACGAGCTTTCAGAGAAAGTATATAACAATCTCAAACGAGAAAGAGAAAGATGGAGAGGGAACTCGGAGTCTGAGGGGAAGAAGACTGCGGAAAGGGATGAACCAACCCGCTCTAATCCCGAATGGCTCCGTCTTCGAGAATAGTTAGTAATCCTCTAGGATAGTTGGAGATCATCGAGTTACTGGACACTCTCGAGCAATAGCAAGCGAGATGCTGGGTCCAGAATCCAGATCGAAGCAGAAGGTTGTCGACCTCCATCTATTGACAAGTGTACACTTGAGCCAAACAGTACAGGGACCTCGAGCTTGGAGAAACTCAAGTTATCTCATTCAAGAATCGAATGTAACGCGAATTTCGAAGGGGTTAAGGGACCCAGAGTTGATCACCGTGCACAAGGACATTCTAAACGTTCAAAGTGTTTCGGAACCGACTGCGGATTTATCCGCGTACAGCTTAAGCCGGCTCTTTGGGATTAAAGCCATGACGTTCCAAGGGCAGATTAAATGACTGCGATGAATTCGCATTCATTATTCTGAAGCTGCTTGTATTGGTAACACTTTTTCCATATATTAAAATACGAGATATTTGTTCCAGTTTACTGAGAAAAAGATTTGTTTGGTTCAATAAATAATGGGTTAAACAAAAAATTTACTTGGTAAACAAATTTTGATTTGAATGAAACGAATTTTGTTTGAATCTAACAAAAGTATAACAAAGATGTAATATATTTGATTCAAATAAACATTTGATTCAAACTAACTTTGTTAAATTTAGAGAAAAAATTTGTTTAAACCAATCAAAGTGCAATCAAATAAATTTCGTTGTACAAATCCATGAAATCGTTTTCTCAGTGTTCAGAGAAAAATTTCAATCCTGTTCAATCTTTATGCACTCCCGTGCAATCCCATGCAATCTCTATGGAATGACTTACAAACCCATGAAATCTTGTGCAATCTCATGCAACCTCTATGCAATTTTATGCAATCTCTATACAGCTTTTCGCTATCTTCAAATCCCATGCAATCTTTATACAATTCCATGCAATCTCTATGCAGCCTTGCAATCTCATGTAAGCTCGTGCAATCTCTTTGCAATCCTATGCAATTTGTTTATAATCTCGTGGAATAACATGCAATTTCGTGCAATCTCATGCAATCCATATGTAATTTCTTGCAGTCCGCCGAAAATTCTGTGCAATCTCATGCAATTCTTTGCAATCACATGCAATCTTTATGCAATCCTGCGCAAACTATATGCAATCTCATGCAATCTCTATCAAATTTTTCAATTCCACACAATTTGTATGTAATATCAAGTAATTCCGTGCAATCTTGTGTAATCTTGTGCAATATCCTGCAAACTCTTTTCAATCCCATGCATTCTCAATGTAACTCGCTGCAAACTTGCTATCCCGTTGAATCTGTTTGCAATCTCATGCAACCTCTGTGCCTCACCCTGTGCAATCTGTATGTAGTTCTCCACAATCTTGCAATTCCACGCAATCTGTATGCAATCTTATGTAATCCTGTGCAATATCATGTAATTCTTTTTAATTCCATGTATTCTGTATACAATCCCATGCAATCCTATGCAAGTTTTGAATTCCATGTAATATGTATGCAATCTCATAAGTTTCGTGCAATTTCGTGCAATCCCATTCAATCTATATGAATTCCATGCCATTTTTTGCAATCCTTAGAATCCCAAGCAATCTTTATGCAGTCCGATGCATTTCTTTGCAATCTTGCAATTCCATGTAATCTGTATGCAATCTCATACAATCCCATGCAAGCTCATGAAATCTTGAGCAATCTCATGCAACCTGTGTGCAATTTCATGCAATCTCTATGCAACTCTTTGCATTCTTGAAATCAGATGCAATCTTTATGTATTCTCATGAAATCCCATGCTTGCAGTCCACTACAAATTCTGTGAAATCTCATTCAATCTCTATGCAATTCTTTGCAATACGTATGCAATCTCATGCAATCTCGCAATCCCATGTATTCTGTATGCAATCTCATGTAATCCCGTATAACCATGTGCAATCCCATGCAATCTGTATTCAATTCCATGCAATCTGTTTACAATCCAGTGTAATCTTATGGAATCTCTGTGCAATCTTATGCAATTCTTTGCAATCCCATGCAACTTTATGCAATTCCATGCAATCTATATGTAACCCCATGAAATTTATATGCAATACCATGCAATCTCTATGCAATCCCATGCAATATATCAAATTTTTCAATCCTATACAATCTGTATGTAATCCTAAGTAATGCCGTGTAATCCTGTGTAATCTTGTGCCATATCATACAACCTCTTTTCAATCGCATGCATTCTCTATACAAGTCTCTGCAAACTTGCTATCCCGTTGAATCTGTATGCAATATTATGCAACCTCTGTACAATTTCATGCAATCTCTATGAAACTCTTTGCAATCTTAAGATCCGATAAAATCTTTATGCAAACTTATGTAATCCCATACAATCTCTATGCAACCTTGCAATCTCATATAATCCCGTGCAATCATTTGCAATCTCTACGCAATCCCATGCGATCTGTTCAGAATCTCGTGCAATAGTACTCAATTTCGTGCAATCTCGTGCAATCTCTATGCAATTACTTGCAGTCCACTGCAAATTCTGTGTAATCTCATTCAATCTCTATGCTATTCTTTGCAATCTTTCAATGTGCATGCAATCTCTATGCAACCCCATGCAATCTTTTTACAATTCCCTGTAATCTCATGAATGATCTGTGCAATCTCATGCAATTCTTTGCAATCCCATGCAATCTTTATGCAATCCCGTGCAATCTATATGCAATCCCACGCACTCTCTATTAAGTCCCGTGCAATCTCTATGCAAATCCATGCAATCTCTATGCAATTTTTCAATCCCATACAATTGAACGATTGAACGAACTTACCTGAAGTGAAGTTCGATCGCAATTGTGCGAGCTGCCTCGTCCGAATAGAT